>PVIR01001824.1:0-113667 GCA_004026965.1 Petromus typicus | reverse complement strand
TGCAAGCGCAAGGGCCCGGGTTCGATTCCCCGGTAACCACATAACAATACTGGGTGTGGAGACCCAGCAGCAACCAGTACCACATACCACAGTGCCGGGCGTGGTGGCTCATGCCTGTAATCCCAGCACTCGGGAGGCAGAGGCAGGAGGATTGTGATGTGAGTTTGAGGCTGAGCTCAGGGCCAGCCTGAACCACAAAAGCGAGACCCTGTCTCAAAAAAAAAAAAAAAAAAACCTAAAAAAAATAAAAATACTAAAGACTCTTGGCTCCAAGTCACCTTAGTAAGTTAGCACAGACACATCTCAAAGCTTTGTTTTGTTTTGTTTTTGAGACAGGGTCTTGCTATATAGTTCAGGAGGCTGGTCTTGAATTTGCAGCCATCCTCTAATCTCAGCCTTTCAAGTGCTGGGATTACAGGTGTATGCCATTGGTCCTGGCTCTCAAATCTTATAATTTAATTCTTCAGACTGAAAAACCCATTTTCAAAGACAGTGTATTTCAAAAATACAGTTTCTTTGAACAGTTATTTTGACTTTAAGCTTAATTTTTATTTTAATCAGGCATGGTGGTACACACCTGTAATCCTATATCCTAGCTGGATGATTATCTCAAGTTTGATGCCAGCATGGACTACATAGTGATAGTGAGACCCTGTCTCCAAAAATTTTTTAAGTTTTATCACTACATTTGCTGTATACAATTATTCCATTACTCATCAGGGGTTGGAATGTACACAGTAATTTTTTTCTCTGTGCTTCTCCCCTCATCTCTTTGTCTTCTCTTTTTGCAGAAAACATATCTTCCTTTTTCCTGTTATCTTTTATTTTGCTGTTTATATTTTGGGTTTCACATATAGGAGAAAACATGACATTTACTATGAGGGCATCTGATTTATTTTACTAAACAATATGGTCTCTGGTTGGATATATTTCCTACAAATGATTCAAATTTATCTTTCTAACAGAATAGTACTCCCTTGTATATAAATACTATATTTTCTTTATCCAATCATCTGTTGACCATATAGGCCACTTCCAAGATTATGAATTATGCTGCTAAAACATGGGCATGCATGTATCACTGTAATATTAATGTCTTTCAGGAAGGTAACTAAAAGGAAAATAGGTAGCTGGATCAATGGAATTTTTAGCTTTAGGTTTTTGAGTGATATCTGTAGTGATTGTACTTGTTTACATTCCTACTAGCAATGTAGAAGGGTACTTTTTCCACATAGCCTAGCCAGCATTTTGTTATTGATTGGTTTCTTGTTGACACTCATTCTTTCCAGAGTAAGGTGCAGTCTCAGTACTTAGTTTGCATTTTTCTAATGGCCAGTGTTGTTGATCATTTCTTCATGTATTTATTGTTCATTTGTATTTCTTCTGCAAAACATCTATTGATTTCAGTTCCTCATATTTTAGGCCTTTTATTTTTAGGGATCTAATTCTTAAGAGTTCTTTATGTATATTCTAAATATTAGCTCTTTAAGGAATAGCTGGCAAATTTTTTCCATTTTGCAGTTTGTCACTCCACTCTCTTGGTTGTTTCCTTGGCTGTGTAAAGTCTTTTAATTTGAGTTAACCGCACTTGCTGATTCTTGTAATTTCTTGTGCAATGCAAGTTGTCTTATGGAGGTTGATGCTTATGCCTATGTCTTCAAGAATTTGACTTACTTTGTCTTCCAGCAGATTAAATGTTTTCATTTTAGCACTGAGGTTTTGGTCCATCTTGATTTTAGTTTAGTGCATGGTGAGAGATATGGGTCTAGTTCCAGCCATCTGCATTTGAGTAGCCAGCTTTCCCAGCACCACTAAGGAGGTGATCTTCCCTCTACAGTATGCTTTTGGCCCCTTCATCAGAGATCGGGTAGCTGAATGTGTCTGGGTTTGTTCTTGCATCCTCTCTTCTGTTCCATTGTATTGTGTCTGGTTTTTGCCAGTACCACGCTATTTTTATCACTGTTGCTTTATAACTTGAAGTCCAGGATTGTGATCCTTCCCGGTCTGCCTTGATCAGGAGATTACTTTTGTTATCCTCAGTCTCTACTGGTTCCATATGCATTTTAGGGTTGTTCTCTCCAGTTCTGTGAGGAAGGCTGTTGGTTTTTGATTTGGGGGTAAGGAGCTGTTTTTATTTTCCTCTGTGCTGCTGGGGATCAAACCCAGGACTTGCACGTGCTGCACCTGTGTTGTATCTCTGAGCTCTGCCCCTACCCTCTGTTGCTTTAATACCCATTGGATTAGAAAGCTGTATTACCCTTTTAGACAAGCTTGTTTATGTGAGACAGGTATAGATCCCAAAGTAAGACAAAGAAACTGTCCTCTAGTCTTTTAAAACTTCTTTCTGAACTTAAGCAACAGAATTTGACTTTCTTCCAACCTTAAAATGAGAACTACCTGAAATAGCCCACAGAATCCAATAGGAGAAACAAAAGGTGTGATTAAAGTTTTTATTTTTTCACCAGTAATAGGGTATTTAACCAGTAATTTATAGAAACACTTCCTTTTTAAAATTCTTCCTTCTAGAAAAAAGTAAAGAGGTGATCTGTAGGATGAAAATAAAACTTTGGGGAGAGGGTGCTGTGAATCAACCCAGGGCCTGTCACATACTAGATGCTTTGTTTTGATGGCTTTTAAGATAATAATCTCAGTGTATTTTTAAAAGTAATATAAATGGACAAAATCTAACATATACAATCTTACTTTCATGCATAAGTGGAAATTGCCAACTTGTAGGAAGAGCATAATTCATTCTAATTCCAGTATTATTAGTGATTATAGGCAGGCTTTGTCCTGTAAAATGGAAGTTGATCTTAGATGATATCCAACCCCCCTTTTAAGTCTTATTTTCACCATAGTTCATTGTGGATAGGTTTTTACATAATGAGTGGAGAAAATGAGGCTGAATATTTGCCTACTAAGTATAAAATCTTGGAGTGATATTCACAACAGTAAGTATGTTTAAGAATTAAAGGATCACTCAAGTTGTGGTGATCTGGACTATGTCTACAGCACATAAGGAATTTTACAAGTTCATTTCAACAATACCCAGTCTTTTAGGCCATATGAATTTTAAAATTATTTTCCATATGGAAAAAAATAAGTCTGTATTGACCAGGGCTAATGTAAATACTGTTATCCTGAGATTACAACTTCTTCGTAGTCTACAAAATATTAACTTAGTCCAGTTGCGTGATTACATGCAGATCTATTTATATTGACTTATATAATGAATGATTTATCTTATAGCACGAGTATAATTGGATTATGTGGTCCTTGTGGGGAGATACTGGTCCTTGTGGGGAGATACTTTAATTAACTTATAATAACAATTTTTCAGTGAGGCTTCTGTTTCTTTTACAAATAGGTCAGATACTCTGTGTGTGTGTGTGTGTCTGTGTGTGTGTGTCTGTGTGTGTTTGTGTACGCGTGCTCTGCAAGCCTAGCCTAGCCTCCTATCACTCCTCAGTCCCTTTCCCTCTCATCTCTGGGCAAAAATAAAATAATAGAACTTTAAGTAATCATTTCTTAATCTGCTTTTAATATTTAGGAACAAGTTCCAGTTCCAGTCTATCATCCAACACCTAGCCAGACTCGGCTAGCAACTCAGCTGACCGAAGAGGAACAAATTAGGATAGCTCAAAGAATAGGCCTTATACAGCATCTGCCTAAAGGGGTTTATGACCCTGGAAGAGATGGATCAGAAAAAAAGATCCGGGAGTAAGTTTTAATAAGTTTATTTATTTCATAGGTCTATTTTCACCTATTTTCATAGGTCTATTTTAGTTTTTTAAAAATTTGCCCTTTCTCATATATAGTGATACCTCAGTTGTTGAACTCAGTTTGTTCCAAATTTATGTTCAAACACTGAAAAGTTTGAGAACTCAACATATTTTTTCCATGAAACATAATGAAAAACCAAGTAATTGGTCTGTGGCCAAAATTACATTTATAAATTAAGTTTTTCTTGTGTCCACTTCAGCAGCACATATAATAAATTCATTTTTTCTTTAACTCATGATTCTGACAGTTTTCCTCTTTTATTGCTAACTTTCTGGAGCCAGGATTACAGTGTTTTATGCAAATAAAGCACACACACAGAAAAACAGCAGAGTGAGAATATTTTTTAAAGCACTGCATGGGTGAACACAGCACCTAGACTGGTTTTCAAACATAGAGCCAGCTGGGAGTGTGGCACTTAGACTGAAGCAGCACCCCTTTGTGTCTGTGGTGAGGCACATAACTCACTCTCTGCCCAGAAGTTTTTGGTTCTGACTATCCAGCAAAGTGCAGTGGAGCAGTTTTTTTTCAAACTTTGCTGTTTTAGGAGGAAAAAAATCAAGCAGGGTCATTTAACAACTGAAGTGTCACTCTCCTCTGTAAGTCCATGACATTTACTTACTGGAACACCTCAGTTAATACAAGAGAATATTTACATGCAGCAAGGAAGAATTTGTATATATAAAAATAACTAAGCAATAAGATGTGATTTCTAATTATTATTTATACTTTTCCATTTTGATAATAGTTGATAAGCTAAAAAAACATTTTCAAACATGAATGAGAAATAAGGCCAGAATTACTAGTGGCCATGTCAGTTGGCTTTTGGAATGTCTTTTGGCAATATTTCAAGGACTGTACCCTTTAAGACAATAGCTGTAAGGATCTGTCCCCAAATGTGTACCACTACCACTGCCACTACTCCTGGAAGCCTGAATCCATATGCACAAAGCATTCACCACAGTCTTGTTTGGGGAGGAAAATTCATGCTGCATAATTGTCTGTCAGTGGAGGTATAGATGAGTTATGCTATGGGAGTACTTCATGGTTATGCAGCCATTAAAATTGTTAAGGTTTTTAGTGATATGAGAGAAATCTGTTTCTTCTTTTTCTTTTTTTTTTTGAGACAGGGTCTCACTTTGTAGTTCAGATTACCCCTGAACTTACTATTTAGTCCATGCTAGCTTTGAACTCACAGCAGTCCTCCTGCCTCTGCCTCCTGAGTGCTAAGATTACCAGGGGTAAGGCACTATGCCTCATATTGTGATATGTAGGATTAGGAATCAAACTTGGGACCTTGCACTTGCCTGTCAGACACTGGAGTCACCGAGCTAAATCCCTGGTCTGAGAAATCTATTTCTTGTAAGATGATTTTATTAAGCCTGTTGCTGGTGTGAATTTTTTTTTTTTTTTTTTTTTTTGAGACAGGGTCTCACTTTTTAGTTCAGGCTGGCCCTGAGCTCAGTCTCAAACTCATATTACAGCAATCCTCCTGCCTCTGCCTCCTGAGTGCTGGCATTACAGGAGTGAGCCACCATGCCTGGCACTGTGGTATGTGGTACTGGTTGCTGCTGGGCGTGGATCTCCACGCCCAGTATTGTTATGTGGTTAACGGGGATCGAACTGGGTCCTTGTGCTCGCAAGACAGGCCCCTGAACCAGGCTGTGGTGTGGAGTTTTTGTCCCCAAGGCTAATCATTGTCTGAGAATCCCTAATAAGGGATCCATTCTCCTTTGAAACTAAGAATGGCTTACCCAACACAAACATGATTTGATTTATATGTTAATGCTGGGTGCTACACCAACATTTAGCGCTAGTACTTAAGATTGTAGTCTGTCTAGAACATTGATTTCTGAAGTGAAAACTCAAAACCAATGAATGAAAGTACCTTAAACTTAAAGCATCAGTAAATCAGTTCAAATTATGTCTCTGTTTTTACTTGTTAAAAGAACAGCTTTATTACTGCACAAATGCATAAAAAACTTACCAAGAAGGCTGGGGATTTAGCTCACTGGTTCCAATGCCTATCTTGCAAGCACAAGGACCCGGGTTGGATCCCCAGTTAACCAAATACCATACTGGGTGTGGAGACTCACGCCCAGCAGCAACCAGTACCACATACCACAGTGCCGGGCGTGGTGGCTCACGCCTGTCATCCCAGCACTCAGGAGGCAGAGGCAGGAGGATTGCTGTGATGTGAGTTGGAGGCTGAGCTCAGGGCCAGCCTGAACTACAAAGTGAGACTCTGTCTCAAAAAACCTAAAAAAACAAAACAAAACAAAACAAAAAACCTCATAAAGAACAGTTGATCTGATGTCTTCCTACTTAGAGCATCACACTCTCCTACAGATTGCTCCTGTAGTCTGTAACTGTTTTTACAACAAAGCAGTCAACTTGATCTTAATATGGTCTATTTCTCTCTATACTGTCAATTGCTCTTAAGCCCCGCAAATTCTGAGGAGACTGAAATGAGAGACTATAGGTGGATAAACCCTTTTTAGGAAAAAATTGTTTGCATGCTGCAGTAATGAGGAGACAGGCAAATCATTGTATTGTCTGGTGTGACACCATGTGTGAGTGCTATGGACAGGTTACTTCTCTACAGATGCTTCCTGATTTTTGTCTCGTGCTTCGTTCCCCAGGTGCGTGATCTGTATGATGGACTTTGTTTACGGGGACCCAATTCGATTTCTGCCGTGCATGCACATCTATCACCTGGACTGTATAGATGACTGGTTGATGAGATCCTTCACGTGCCCCTCCTGCATGGAGCCAGTGGATGCAGCACTGCTTTCATCCTATGAGACTAATTGAGCCAGGGTCTCTTGTCTGACTTCAAGTGAACCATTATTCTTGGTGGTTTTGATCTTTTGTCACTGAGCCCAAAGAGCCAGGGATTAGGAATTAAGATCATGCACAAAAGTTTCCTAAAAATTCCTGGATGGCTGCAGATGTTGAGGAAAGTATGTAATATTTTAGAAACTTGGGGGGGAAAGTAGGATGGTATTTTTATGTAAAGCCTTGACCCGGTGTTTAAAAAGATAATTGTATTTAGATCTTGTTATTATTGCTCCAGTACATAGGAATTGTGTAAAGCATTACAGCAACTGTTTATGTTTAAATTGTGCGTGTTGAAGATTAGGAAAAAGATAGTGGTTATTTTTCCTAAATGAAATAACATTCTTCCCCCCTCCACCAATTATTTTCTGAAGTTATTGGCATTTGGGTCAAGGTTTTATTAAAAGCTACATTTTATAACACTGGCACAAAAAAAGTAGTTTTAAGCTTGTTTGCACAGTTCTTTTTTTCCATTGGAAATGGAATTCATTGCCTTAGGTCTTTTAAAATAGTGTATTATTATTGTTGGGGCTGGCTCTATGCTTGAAAACCAGTTTATTTATAACCTGTTGTAAGTGCTATATTCTGTTTGCAGTTAGGAAATGCAGAATTCAAAGTGATCTCCTAGCTTGTAAGCAAACTGAGATGCACTATCCCTTTTCTATTAAAAAATGAGTTCATGTGTCAAGAAACCAACTCCAGCAGAGTGGTTTAATAGTACCCTTTCCTATGTGTTTATCTGTTTTGGTGGTTTATATGGTGATGATTGAAAGTCAAGGTAAATTTTAAATACTAAGATTTCTGATTTATTCAGCTCGAATTATGCTACCATGCTTATGTGAAAATGAAGGTGGCACCATGGTGAAATGTAACAAGGAATACTTGCTCAGTGTAATAATTTTGATTTATTCTCTTTCCTGTGACCTCCTTCCTTGTTGTCTTGACCCATAGCAAAAGGATACTGCATCTCTCATTACTGTTGTGCTGGGTTTATTGAAGTTATATGAACACATCTCAGTCTCTGTCTCTTGGAAAGGTATCTATTAAGTCCTGCTAGGTGACCGATAAGACTAAGCAGGGAATAAAGGTAAATGTGTTTCATGTTTTGCACACAAATGCAGGATTTGTATAACCACATGACTTCCTAGTTGGGATCTCAAACAGAGGAATTCCTCGTTTAATTTTTCTTGCAGATAATGTAAGAATACTCTAAATCTCTAAGCTTCTGAAGTGTTAGAGGTAGAGATGGTCTAGTAAATATGTAGTAGTAATGTTTTATCCACTTAGCATGTGTTTATTTTTCCTTGTGTACTCAAAGGTGACTTATTTGTTCAGCTCAATGATACTACAGCTAAAAATCATTCATTAGCAAAAGGGGAGGCAGTCTCCACCTAACAAACAAATGTTTCTTATTATTTTATATTGAGTTAAATATTTGACTCTTAACACTTTTCTACATACAAAACAAGTTTCTGGAGGTTCTTCCTAATTGCATTATAGGAGAATTCAGTATGGCATAAGTACTTTTTGACATTGAACTGTATTATGCATATGTTAATTTCCTTAGGAGTCCCAGGATGGAATGACTTAAAGATGAATTTGAAGAAAATTGAAAAATTTATCGGGTTCTATTAAATTGTTACATGTATCTTGCTTAAATTTCTGTTCATTAATTTATATCTACCCAATTACATAAAGCAGATTTGGAAGAAACAGCTGAATTTGTGCAATATTTTTGGTGATACTTTTTAAATTCTTATGTTTTCTACTTAAACATGGTGTCTATATCGAGTATGATAGTCTTTCTTTTTTTCCAGATTGTCAAGACCGTAAATGAACTTTAAAAAAAAAAATGATCTTCCATGTTGCAATTAGTCTTTATTACAGGGCTTCTTTTATAGAAGTTTGGTAATTATGAAGGAACGAGTATTGGACAGAATGCTTTTTTGAGCACTTTGTATTCTTTAACTTTGTTCTCCACATACTCTGTTAAAAATCATCGATTTTGGGTTTTACTATGTTGTTAAATAAAGTTATAATACAGCTGTGAAGAGGTAAAGTTAGTTGATTATAAAAATATATCTCTCAAGATTACAATGCTTTTTAAAAAAATATTAGTTAATATCTAGGTACATACACCTTTGGGAAGTTTTTTTTTTTTCGTTGCTTGTTATTTATTATCATCTGATCGTATACTTAGATGCTCAATGGCTTTAAATTTCTAAAACCAGGTAGATAGAGCCTAAAAAGATACGGCCAAGATGTATTCAAGCTCAGCTGTGGGATCTGAAATGTGTGAAGGCCTAATTAGGAAAAACGAAACTCTAGAAGCATCTTGTTCATTTCACATGGATTGTCTTAAGTCTGTGAATATTCACCTTCTACTGTTATCTTCCTTGTGATAGAAAGCAGTATGATTTTACGGAGCAGTGAGCACTAATTAGGGTTCTCTGCATACAGATTCCTTCAAAAGGAAGCTCACCTTTTTGAAAAGGAGTAACTTAATAAAGTAGTTAAAACTAGCTGCCCTTGGTACTGAGACTGAAAGTGATGGAAGGGTAAATATCTTAAGTATAATTCTAAGATGTAGATAGTTTGGTTGCCTCTGCTTACCAAAGCAGTAGATAGCAATCACTTCCAAAGTAAGCTGATTATACTTTAATGCAGATGCACTTTAGCCAGTGTATTGACCTCAACTAATTTTAGTCTTTAATCTTGGAGCTGGGTGTGGCACAAGGATCACCTGTGTGAGACCAGCCTGGGTTAGTGAATTCAGAGCCCTCCTTGACTACATAAGGAAACACTATTTTTTAAAAAAAACAAAAAAGGCCTTTAATTTTCAGTTAGTGAGCATGAAAAAAATGGACTTTTTTTGGTTAATATGGTAGCTGTGGAAGCAAGCATTGACTTAAATTGATATAATGTCTACTCTTTTACTGTTTGGGGAGAGAGAAGAATTTGATTGCTTGCTTATACTATGCTCCTGTTTTAGCCCTTCTCCCCTGGGAATCCAACTCAGGACCTTGTACTTACTTGTAGGCATTTGTGGCACCACCGAGCTACATCCCAAGCCCCTCTTGCTTCATTCTTAACTAGACTGCTTCAGAACTCTGCGTGCTGATTTTGTGTAAGGATTCTTCATCTAGAGAGAATATTTGTTTAATACTGGTCTTTTATGTTGTCTTGAAACTCATTTTTCTACTCACTGAGTTTTTGATAAGTATGAGAAACATTAGAACATGACTTGTTATTAGCTAAAGGTTTCATGTAGAAAACAAACAGGCCTAGAAGCAGCATGTTTCCATCACTGACACTGGCACGAAGGTCACCAGTTCTCACCCAGGCAGTCTCCTTCTGATGCCATTATCATTGGGGAGGCCAAGCTGAATTCCTTGCACTTCTCTTTTACAGTAGCCCTGGTTCTTACATATTTTGCCTTTGAGGCTGCTTTTCCATCACTTTAATACCCCTTCTAGTCAGAAGAGGTGATTTGATTCTCTTCCCTTCAGTACATCATTGCATTAGATATAATTAGAACTGATACATGTTTAAGACAGACTTGTCCTAAGAGGTGTCACAAATGCTCACATTTATTCTCACTTCTGTATATCAGAGGTCTGTGATAAAGAGAAGCTTAGAGCAAAGAACACAACTGGTGGGAGCCAGAGCTTCACTTTTCTCTAATCCCAAATCATTTTATATATATGTAGGCCACATTTTCCTATCTGTGAGGAGATTGGTAGGTCAGTGAGTCTTGTTTTAGTACTGGGGATTAAACCATAGGCCTTTGGCCCTAGCAGAGGGATATATATAGATAGATTGTGCCAATGTCAGTGATGGAAACATTCTGCATCTAGGCCCGTTTGTTTTCAAGGTGAAACCTTTAGCTTTACACTTATACACACACACACACACACACACACACACACAACTTGCCTTCCTCCTGCCTCAGCCTCCAAGACTGCTGTGATCATAGTTGTGTAGCACTGTGCAACTGCGGTTTTCAGAAGAACAGGACAACGAGAGCACAACATTTTAGGGCGCTGGATGTGTGTTAGTAATGGAGACTCACCCCATCAATAGCAGCAGAAAACCAGAAATCTGTCATTTTTAACATGGTCCCCATTCTGTTACACTAGCAGTTTTTGGAATAGTTGGTAGATGGTCCCATCACAAACTAATGTGAGATAATGTTTGGTACTTTTGTTTTGTTTTAAAAATGCCAAAATTGAGATTTGAAAACAGCAATATTGAGTTTTAACAGCTTTTTAATTGAGAGATCTGAGACCTTTGTCTTTTGGTTATTTCCTTCATGTACTCGGAAAACCCAAATGAGTATCACTACTTATTTTTTTAATTTGAAATATCACAAAAGAGGTTTCAGAATTATCTGCAGTTTAATCATCCACATTTTTCTTCTCACACTAAACAGTAGGCACTCACTTAGGGCAAGTGCCTTCATTTGATTGTTACTCATTAAATCACTTAATAAATGATTATTTCTTTATGTAAGATTTTTGAGTTGGATTTTTTTTTTTTAGACAGGATCTTACTATGTAGTTCAGGGTGGCTTCCATCCTCCTGCTTCAGCCTCCCAAGTGCTGAGATTACAGAGATACCCACTATACCTGGCCCATTTAAGGTTTTTATAGGAGCTTTAAGAATTTTTATTTACATTCCAGTCTGAAGAAAAATTACTGTTTTCCTGGGAGTTTTCATTGTCACTGCATGCTTTCCACAGGTTTTTGTTTGGATTTGAATGAAGGAGCATGAATGGGGAACATGTTTTAGGGGTCTAGAGCTGGTTATGATTAGATGAGAGGGGTACCTGTGTCCTCCGGACCCCTTCTGTAGCTATAATACTTGTACAGTCCACATCTCTCAGCACCAAAATGAGAAAAGTTGAATACAGTAGGGAAGGGATTGCTCTGAAAGTCTAGGGGTAGCAGTACGCTCTGAATGCCTGTAAAAAGATTTAGTTGGCTCTATAAAACGCTGTCTCTGGGGCCTGTGGCAGTAACTACTTCATCATTTAGATCCAAAAGCAAATTCTCAAGCATTGTGTGAATTGGGTGGTGTGGACCATGTTATCAGACTACTGGCTTCTAGCACCGCCCACAGAAGAGGTACTGGGATGGCTGCACCCTGCCAATTCTAGAATGAAAGCCAACCCGCAGCTTTGAAACAGGACAGAACCATGAGCCTGCGTCCATGAGGTCAGCTGAGCTCAGCAAACGGGCGTTAAGCTACAATTTTACAGTGCAGTTGTTTTTCATAGACCATTTGGTCCTCAGGAATTTTGCTACCCCGTTAATTTCTATCGTGAGGAGGGGTAATTCCCAGGTATTCTTTCTGGTTGTAAGAAGGTGCCACTAACGAGGCATTTTCAGATGGGACTTTTACACTTTGAATTAAGGGCCTTGAAGGTTCCTTTGAAATAAAAAAGGCAGTTTGCATTTATGGCATTTGATAAGCTAGGTTTTTGATTTCCGGTGAAGACCAAAGGAAGTGAAATGCCTCAGCAGGAAGTGCTTATCCCTTAGCACACTGAAACCATTCTTTTTCGTAACTTTAGAGTTGGTGACGGGAAGATGTATTTTGGTTAACAAAAAAAGCCAAAACTGGTGCTGAAGGTTAGTGTTCACGTTTAACCTTACATAGTGTTGTCACACAGCAGCTAAAATAATTTAAATGAGTAGATTGGATGATGTCATTCCCTCACTTAAAACTTTAATGATTCCCATTGTGATAAATATAAAATCCAAACTTTAACTGGGATGAGTTGGCCTTCTACCTCTGTTTCATAGGACTGTGGGAGCTAGCTTCCGTAGACCATAATGACAGGTCACCTGTCTCCGGTCCTTTTGAACTAGGTTCTGTCCTGCAGCTGGCTGGTTCACTCGACAAAGCAGATCCATTTATTTGCTTCATGGCTCTAGTTCTTTGTAGACTTGAATGCCTTCCCTATCAGAATAACCTACTTGAGAGCACGACAGTAGATACTTAAAAGATACAAGATCCTTGTAAATGAAAGGAAAGACAAAATAGAAACTTCCTAAGGAATATGAGCATTACTGATGGAGAGGAAGCTACTACCATCCTCAGGATACTCCTAACGGATAACAGAAATCTCATAAAAAAAAGAGTTTGGGGTTGACAAAAGGACCAAGACAATCTCTGGAAAGTCAGCAATCTGACAAACCCTGTACCTCAAACCAAAGATGCATTCATCAGAATGTGGGAAGCCATAGTTCTTAAGATTTTCCTTTTTTTTTCTTTTTTGAGCCGGGGTCTCACTTTTTGTGGTTCAGGATGGTCCTGAACTCACAGCAATCCTCCTGCCTCTGCCTCTTGAGTGCTGGGATTATAGGCATGAGCCACCATGCCTAGCATTGTAGTATTTGATACTGGGAATCAAACTCAGGACCTTGTGCTTGCCAGGCAGATGCCAGAACCACTGAGCTAAATCCCCAGCCTCCTCCCTTTTTAAGACAGGGTCTTACTATGCAGTTCAGGTTGGCCTTGAACTCACAACGATCCTCTTGCCTCAACCTTATATGAGTGCTGGGATTAAAAGTGCCACCATGCCTGGCTTATGTAGCAAAGAAGGGACATGAAAGTATGTGTAGCATTTCAATCTGCCCACTATCCTAAATTCCAAGCATATGACCCAAGATAAGGTCAATTATACTTTCCTGTAATTCTAGAGCAGTGGTTTGGGCTGGGGAGGTAGCTCAGTGTCAACCATGCCTGCCTTGCAAGTGTGAGGTCCTGAGTTTGATCCTTGGTACTGGGAAAAAAAATTTTAAATGAAGGAGTAGTTCTGTTCTAGTGTACACCAAATTTATTTGGAGGACATGCTAAAGCTTGTGTGCTGTGCCTCAACCCTACCTTTTCAGACAAGTTCCTGTGATTCTTGATGCTGCTGGCTGGGCAGCTCCATGACAACTGCTTTCCTGAGGGATAGACATTTGAGTGAGACCAGACTAAGTCCCTACCTGGCACTTTTTGTTTTTTGGAGTAGTGGGGGTTGAACCCAAGACCTGACTGAGCTATACCTCAGCGCCCTCCCCCTTTTTAATTTTTTAAGACAGGGTCTTGGTAAATTGCCCAAGCTGGGCTTGAACTTGCCAGCTTCTCAGAGTGCTGGGCTTACAGGTGTGCACTACTACTCTGTCTCTTAACCTGGCTGTCTTCAAAAGTAATTAAGACTCCTTCTTCCACTGGCTGTAAATTATAAGAACATGAGGTTTGAATGCCACATACTGTTGCCATATGCAGTAATCCATTCATGAAAACAGACCTAACCAAAAGCAAAGATGAAGAAAAAACAGATGCAGCTTTCAAATGGGACTGAGCTATGTTATATATTTTTTTAAAATCCTAGTCAGCCTCACAAAATAGTTGTCATTAAAAGGCCCATTTTACATAAAATTAAACTGATGTTCAAAGAGTTAAAGTGTGTGGTGTTTCAGCTAAGGACCTTAAGCATGGCAGGCAAGCCCTCCACCCCTGAATTACATCTGCACCCTTTTTATTTAAATTTTATTTTGAATTTTTTTTTTTTAGACAGTCTCATTTTGTAGTTCAGGCTGGCCCTGAGCTCAGTCTCAAACTCACATCACAGCAATTCTCCTGCCTCTGCCTCCTGATTGCTGGGATTACAGGCGTGAGCCACCATGCCTGGCACTATGGTATGTTGTACTGATTGCTGCTGGGCTTGAGTCTCCACGCCCAGTATGGTATGTGGTTACCCGGGATTGAACCCGGGTCCTTATGCTTGCAAGACAGGCGCCAGAACCACTGAGCTAAATCCCCGGCCCCTTGAAAAGATTCTTCCTAAATTGCTCACACTGGCCTCAAACTTCTGAATAGTTGTAACACCAAGATTAGCTAAACTCAGTTTTTAGTCGAGTCTCCTGTTATGAACTACCCCATGTAATTGCTAGAATTTAAAAGTTGGTAGGTCTGCCCTTTTTTTTTTTTTTTTTGAGGACCTGAGGCTTGAACTCAGGACTTCACATTTGCCAGGCAGGTGGTGGCACCACTAAGCTACATTGCTCCATTCTCCAGGCTAGGCCAGCCTTTTTCCATGTCACAGATGGCTTCTCAGCCTTTACCAGAGAGAACTGCAGCTCCTCGGCTCTCTTCTGACCCTGTGGCAGAGAGCAGAGAGCATGTGTGAAGTCCTAGGTTCAGAACTCAGCATTTAGTAAGTTATTTTCTTGATCGTGGACCTCTTAACCCGGTAGCATTCATAAGTGCTTCAGCGTTCCACAAATTACTCTTGCAATAAACTTACACATAGTTGTTGCCCCTCAAGCTTCCATCCAGGCCTAAAACTGCTCTGTGTGGATTTTAGTAAAAACCCAATTCTCAAATAGACTGAACCCTCCGGTCAGGGGTAAAGGGATTCAGCCTGCTACTCCAGAACCTCTGTCCGCCTTTTGTTGAAACCATGTGACTCCCCCGCCCCTCCGTGTGTTCCCAGCCAGGGCTCCCAGTGGTTCTTATCCAGTATTCGTCATTACCCCTGGGCCAAGAGTCAGTATAGCTCACATCCAGCTGGTAATTTTACATCCTGACTGCAGGTTAACAAAGTAACAATATTAACTGTTAATTTTCTTTCCACAGCATAAGATGTCTGATATTGTGAAGTGTTTTTTAATGTGAAAGAAAAAAACCCAGTCCAGTCATATAGGTGTTTACTGTGATTAAACTTAAATATCGACTTCTGGCAGTCACAGAGATCTTTTAGTAATTCCATGTCTTTGCAAAGAGCTGTTACATTTTCTCACTCGATAATTGAGTTTAGACAGTGTAAGCGGTTCATAGATTGTTCGTTTGTACGTAGACTTTTCTTTCAGATGAGCCTTCCTGTGTGTGGACTTACCTGTTGGTTAACAATTAACCTTGCACCAGAGTTCAAAGAAGTCACGTTAACCTAAGCAGAAAGGCTTCCTACCTCGGAAAGCCGTGTCGGAGGGGTGATGTGGCTTGCCGCGGCGTGTGTTACTCTGGCCATGGAAAGCGCAGGCAGAGACCATCATTGGAAAGGCAATTGGGCTTTACATTGAAAGCACGAGGAAACCGTGCACAGTGGTGCATTAATGCAAATTCAAGTCCTCCGTCTCAGAAAAAGGACTGAGCATGTAGCTCAGTGGTAGAAGGACCCTAAGTTTAATTCCCCAGTTCCACAATCGATCAATAGTCCATAAAAATAGATTATTGTCGATTCCCCAATTAAGTGAACGTGGAGCGTAATTCCAGAGAAAAGTGGTTTTGATTTCTGTGTTCAGTGGCCTAACACTCATCAGCTGGGGCTTTCTGAGGACCTCGTGGTGCCCTCTCCACTTGCTGGGAATCTTCCACCTGGGCCTCAGCCAAGGCCTGGGTTGAAAGTGGCCTTTGGGAGGCCTGGCTTGTGTGTCACCCTGTGGCCTGCTGCTGTGAGTGGCGATAACTGTCTTGGAAACCCTCCCGTTCTGACTCAGAAGATAAGGAAGTAGGGAAGCCTGCCAACATGTGGGAGAGCTGATAGGAGCCAGCACCCTGCCAGGCGGGGAGCTGTGGCTGGAGGGAGCAGAGGGGCCGCTGCCAAGGGCCCTCGCAGATCCTGTTACACAGCTGCTGCCCTGACAACTGAGTTCATCTGTGTGGCACGGCGCTTAGACTGTGGCTCCTTTGCTCCGTGCGTCCTGTCTACGGTGAAAGCCACTCCAGGAACCTATCCCACTCCCATTAGCGAGCCTGTTAACTGTTGAAATGCTTGGAAATACAAGCATGTGTATCTCTCGCCTCATTTTGGGGATGAAAACCCAGAAAAAAGAGAACTCCAAAGAGCAGGCAAGAGCTTTCATTTGTCTAAATTGCTAGTTTTCAGAGGGTCTGCAACTTCTCTAAGGTCACTTTGGAAATTATAGCAAAGCTAGGACTAAAATCCAAATATTCTATTTCTAAGCCAAAAACACCTGATCAGCTGCCTCTAGGGCAGATGTCCTGGGAAAGTCTGTACTACTAAGGAATGGCCGGAAATAATTCAGAAATACACTGGGAAGCCCATGACAGGCCTTTTACCTTGAAAGGCCCTGCATGAGGATGAGGTGTTGAGACCTAAAGGTAGCCTATCTCAGAAGCTGCAGGTGGGACAGACCAGGCCAATCCCAGGACACCAGAGGTAAAGTAACACAGGCTAATGAAGTTGAGCAGGACAGTAGCAACAAATGTTGGCAAAGAAGCTATCCTAAGAGAAAAGCTTAAAATAAAAGTGAAGGTCCCTGAGGTGAACATTAAGATAAAGGGTTGTATTTTGTTAACTGCAGTTTTGTAAATCATATCCTGTAACCGGTGTGGCTTTGGTCCAGTAATTGGCAGCCTTCTTTTGTAGAAGGCCACCCCAGTTTAGCACCCTGTCTTTAATACCATCCCTCTCACCCTGTCCTGCCCAGAAATAGGTTGATTTCCCAGCATCCAAGCTTTGGAGAAAAGCTTGCAAATATCTTGTTTTCTATGAAAGACTTTTTATTTTCCCCTTCGGTCTAATTCTGGCAAAACCATTTTTCTAGCATTTCTATACTCTGAAGGCACACAATGCAAAGAGTGATTTTGAAGGGTTTTGACTTTTCCTGGGAACTTGCATTACCTATAACCTACAATTTCATTATCATTCACAGGAAGCTAGTTATATAACAGCCACAGACCCTCTGAGAAGTCTGCAGTTCTCAAACGTGTGGTGGCGCATACCTGCAATCCCAGCGGCTCAGGAGGCAGTTCGCTGGCACATTCATGGGCAGCCTCGGTACCTCTGCAGAAAGGCCTGAGAATGTAGCTCAGTAGTGGACGGCCCTGGGTCTGATCCCTAGCACCTCCAAGAAAAGGTGCTCGCTGATTACTGCAGCGCTGGAAGGCTGGAAAGGTTGAGTGGTTCTCTCTGAAATCACAGGCATTTGAGGAGTCTCACTTTCACAGGTGACGATTCTTAAACTTACAGGTGAGGATGCTGAACATACGCACGATTTTCCCCTTCTGGGAGACGGTTGTGTTGAAGTACACTGATATTAGAATGCAAACAAAACTTGGTGTTGGCCACTGAATTTGAGTTCTTTAACTATTCCAGAGGTCATAAATTCAGGTAGATACTCTTAGGGGTCAGGAAAGTAGCAAAAGCCTTCAAAGCAGCCTCTGTTTAGCTGTGCTAGATTCCTGTCTGGTGGGAATTAAGGTTCATTGCCAAATCTTTTCTTTAGAGACCAGAAACCAGGTTCGTTTGTGAAGTTTCACTTTTAAATGTTGACAGCTTATTGAAAAAAAAAAATCTCAATGTCATTTTTGTCTAAATAAAACAGACCATGTGACTTCTAGACAGACTTTCTGCCCTACCAAAGAATTAAAGCAACATGATACTGAAGCAGATGTTGCAAAGTCTCTGAAGTGTATACATTTTATTACTTTTTTTTCTCTTAACTGAAAAATCTAAAACATACAACAGGCTAAGAATAACTGTTCTGTTTCTAAGAAAAATGCTGTCAGTAAATAAATGTGCCTTGGAGTGTAGTCAGAATGTTTTTAAGTCTCGTAGATTATTCCCAGTGGTTTCAGTTTGGCACACAGCAAGGACGCAGACTGGTTCCTGAGGAAACGAACCCCCCACCCCGCCCCCAGTGTGTTGAGCTTTGGCACGCAAAAAGCCACATGGCATGGCTGTCGGGCCTTGGCCTCGCTGTTCCCTATTCGTAGAAATTGATTTTTTCTACTGATGGGCTCATTTCATCTGACTGAAAACACCTGCCTGGTTTTTAAATTGGAAAGTTACAAAGGGAGTGAAACGAACTAAGAGAAGCAGGTGGTGGATGTCTGCACGTGACCTATGTGTCTAACTCCCAGGAGCTTGGGAACCTAAGCCACAGACCTTCCAGCCTTCCCCAGGTCCTCAAAAACACAGGTCCCTCTAAGAGCCCCAGCAGCTGAGACCTTGCTAAGGTTGGAACACAGTTTGGCCTTTGGCATCATATGAAGAAAGATTCACCTCCAGATCAGTATGGGCGAAAACAAAAAATACAGGTGTTTGGTTGTTTTTTTTTTTTTTAAAGCCAATCAATGTATTTCTAGAGAAAATGTAAACTGTTCATACATTCTCTTACACGTCACAGTGAAAAACAAGTACCCATAAGTACCCGTATGTGTGATAGGGCAGACAGAGGGCTCCACCTGCTCTGCCCATGGCAAAGGCCTGCGGCTACACTGGAGAAGCTCCAGCTTTGCCCCTGCTTGGATATCCTCGAGCCCTCCCACTGGAGCACCGGCGGATCCCAAAGGCAGGGCAGGGAAGGGGAAGGGGGAGATTTGAAATGTTTTCTGGAGTTCTCTCCAGCTGTCTCTGTTCGTCTTCCAGCCCAAGAAAGTTACAAGGACACAGACGAGACTGTCAGTCTGTTCCCATTCTCTAAGGAAGACTTCGCTTGGAGTGTGGCTGCCTGGATTCGAAAATGTGTCCTTGATTCCATGGAGTAATTCTTGTAGTTTTGCCTAGAAATGGGCGGAGAATGAGACAATGAAGGTCTTTACTTCCCAAGGTCTTTTCCTGCACATGCACTGCCATCCCCGGCCCAGGAAAGCTTTTAGAGGATTAAATCTCTGTCCTATCTAAAAGAGCTGAGCCCTGCACAACAGAAGGGTGGGTGTGTGGCCCCTCTCCTCTTGTACCACTCGTGGCCCTGCTGGCCCCTACACTTAAAGGAGTGGCTTCAGGAGAGAGCTGTCTGGACTGGAAAACAGAAGACTGCAGCTGGTTTGTGGAGTGAAATGTTTTGCTTGCTTCCTGCCTCTGGGTCCCAGACTCCATTTTTAAATGGAGGAAGCAGCTTTCCTATGGCAGGTGAAAACTGTGTGTGAGGAACAGCCTGGCATCTGGACAGCCTTGCGGCCCTGGCCAGCAACTTCCAGCCCTGCTGCTGGGCGCTTCCGCCCCGCACCCCCAGCTCCTGAGTGCCTCAGCGCGGAGGGAGGAAAGGACAGATCCAGGAGGCCCAAGACTTACTTGGCAGATTCCAGGAGCCTGATGGCCTCTTCGTTTCTGCCTTGTTCCATAAATAGGAGGGCCAGCTCCAGGAGGGCATTTGGGATCAAGTAGTGATCGTATTTAATCTTCTTTTCACTATAAAACAGAGGAGAAGGCTCACAGGCTTTGCTCTTGGTGTCCTTTGAGTCCTCTGGAGCCTTCCTCGAGGCGCCTGTGGGAACTTCCTGAGCTGAGTGTCATGAGAGGGTTGCTTCTGCTTGGAAAGGCTGGGACCTCAGCACAGCCTGCCCACCCTGCGCCCCAACTCCTTGAATTAGTGGCTCCTGTCATGTCCTTGGTTACTCTCCCACTTCAGCCCCTTTTTGTGTGGCTTATAACATGAAATCTGACACTCTTATTTGGCCCTCTTTGTCCCAAGCTGCTTCAAAAACACTTTTAAAACTCAAAGCTGCCTCATCCAGGGTCCTTCCAGGCTCCATGCACAGGGTAAAGATTAGTTGTGTGGACACAACATCCGGGCCCTTCTCAGCCTAGCCCTCCTTATTCTATCTTCAACCCCTTTCTCTTTGTAGCTATGTCCAGATGGAAAAGGACCTTGTGTCACCCCAACTCCGATGTCTTTCCTGTGTCTGGGAATTTGCATAAACTGTATCTACTGCACTTAAAACTTTCCCCCTTATTTTCCCAGGTTTGTTGTTGTTGTTGTTGTTGTTGTTGTTATTGTTGTTGCTGTTTGGATGGTTTGGTTTTGGTTTGGTTTTTTTGAGACTGGATCTCACTACATAGTTCAGGCTGGCCTTGAACTCCCTATGTAGCTCAGGCTGGCTTCATACTTGCAGCAATCCTCCTGCTTCAGCTTCCTGAGGGCTAAGATTACAGGCGTGTGCCACCATGCCTGACTAAGAAAGTTCCCGGTTTAAATGCTCGCCTCAGAGAACCTTTCCAGGTATCTCCTATGAGATTCAGGTCACTCCTCTGGCACCTTTTGTTCCCTGTAGGTCCTTCCAGCACAGGCCCAAGCATGCTAGGCTGTGCTGATGGCAGAGTGGCTACCATCACAGGAGACAGCATGCAGGGCTTCCTGTGGCAGGCACTTTGGCAGCGCCGGACAGACTAGGTCTGAATGATCAACAAAGGTCCTGGCACAGGGTGACACTAGTGCACCTGCAGTGGATGGGAGGGTGAAGGAGCCTGGAAATGCTTCCTAGGAAACCAGGCCCAGAGGGAGGAGCCAGAGGCGCTTACTTGGTAGAGATGCTTCTGAAATTCTCCTCGGCCTCCTGCACCCGGCCCAGGTATTTCAGACACAGGCCTTTCAACAGCTTCACCAAGCATTCATCGTCGGCTGAGTACTCGTTCTCTGAGAAGGGCATGAGGGGAGAAGTCAGGTTTGCTCATTCTGCAACAGTGCCTTGGGGAGGGGCCCAGAACACGGTGGGCCAGACACGGCCCTGTCCTCAGGAAGCTCACATCTGAGAAGTAAAGACAGGACGACGGAGGGAAGCCCGGGCACCGTGCAGCCCAGAGGAGGCCTTGGCCAGGGACAGAGGACACCTGCTCGGAGTTGACACTGACGCTTAGTACAGTAAGACAAAGGACAGTTTCCAGGGGGAGGAGGAGGAAGGGCATTTTTGGCAGAAGGAGCCTCTGACTGTGAAGACCTGAGCTAGTCTAGCAGGTTCGAGGGCCCTTTGAGCCTGGGTAGTCACCTGGGCCCTTGGCCAGCATTTCTTCAGCCTTGGTGATAATGTCAAGCATCCCATCCGTGAGCTCCGGCTGCTTCCCAATCACAGCGTAGCCATTCCAGATGTACATCATTTCCTGAGGGCAGGGGTGGGGCGAGTCAGTCCTAGGTGTTTGGCCCCGCAGTGCCTCAGTTTCCCATCTGGGAGATGGGCAGCTCAGGTCAGAGGGTCTCTGAGGCCTTCCTGGCTGTGGTCTTCTGAGACCAGTTTCATTTTGGCCTGTGTGGGTTCAGTGGGGTTCTGGAGGGAACTTAATAGAAGCTCATCTGTTACTGAGATCTTCTTGCCCTACTTAGCGGGACGGGCCGTGTCCACACCCCACTCGGAGCTGCCAGTATTTCTCACCTACTTTTCTGCTCCTGCCTCCACTGAGTACTGCTTTGTCTTCTCCCAACCTCTCCCCATCCTCTGAGGCCAAGCGTGCCCACCCTCGCCAGGGAGTCTTCCTCCTGTCTCCGGTGGCAGGGCCACCTCCTCCACTGGAGGAGCAATGATTACATAAGCACTTCAGGACAACAGACGCCCACTTCTCCTGGATCCCTGCGAAGGTACAGACCCAGTCATGGGAGCTCACGTCCCATTTC
This sequence comes from Petromus typicus, assembly GCA_004026965.1. Classification (NCBI taxonomy): domain Eukaryota; kingdom Metazoa; phylum Chordata; class Mammalia; order Rodentia; family Petromuridae; genus Petromus; species Petromus typicus. The sequence goes on along the minus strand of PVIR01001824.1, from coordinate 91,702 downwards.
CTTTAGAAATGCGTTCCCATCGGGAAAGCTATAAAACATCCACTTGCCCCGCAGGCCCCATTTTTTTTGCCTTGACAGCCTGGAAGCTCAATATATTACATTGATTTTCATTCACAGTAATTCTCTTAGCTTAGATGAGCATTTCCTAAATAATCAAGCCAGGTAATGGGTGTGACTGTGACGTATATAAAGTTCTAGAAAAATACTGTTACTGTTCTTGTTCTTATGTTCCGGGGTGGGGGTGGGGGTATAATTTCAGACCAGTATTTCTCAAACTGTCCAGGGGACCCAAGCCAGTAAATGTCTCACTAAAAAGGATTTGAGCTTCTGCGCCCAAATAGGGGAAAATCAAACCCTTAAGCTCTTCCTGAAGATCCACTATGGATACATATATAATGGTGCCCAAAACGTCTGTGTAATGTTGTTAGTCTCTTTCCCAATGCGTTTAAGCAGAGAAATTATTTTCCTGATTATTTTCCTCATAAGTAGTATTTTTTGGATTACAGTTTGGGAAATTCTCCCTTACATTTTTGGTACAATTACACCTCCTGCCCTTCCTATAAATCCCCCTCTCCATTTGATAGAAACACTGTTACTGAATATTTTATTTATTCATTAATTTGGGTTTTTTTGAGATAGGGTCTCACTATGTTGTCCATGCTGCCCTTGACTTGCTATGTAGCCCAGGCTGACCTCAGACTTAGAGCGATACTCCTGCCTCAGCCTCCTAAGTGCTAGGATCACAGGCATGTGTCTGCCACACCCAGCTACTATAGTTTAAACCGTAAAATATTTTACAACTTGCTCATATGTATTCAGGATACAAGATTTAAATAAAATTCTGTAAAAGGTTTTAAATTTATAAAGTATTTAACATCTTGTCAGTTAATTCTCACCTGCTGTATTATATGGCATGGTGCATATTCTTTATACTCACTTTACACTGAGGGAAGGAGGAACTTCTAAAGTTACCCACATAGGCCCAGCAAAAGGATTCTTTGGACAGGGTTTCTGCTTTGCTGCCTGCCTTACAGGGCTGAGCAGCGGGAAGCACTTGCGGGGCTCCTGAAATCCTGCCTGGAGCCAGCTCCCAGCTCCCAGTGTGGGGGGGGCAGCTCCTCTGGTGTTCACCTACTAGGCCTCAGCACTCCTGCCGCGGATCATGTGCTCAAAGGTGAGCATGACACGGGCTGGGACTGCGGCCCTCAAAAAAGCTGGTCTAGTGAGGGGAGACAACGCGGACGACGATTAGCATGGGACGAGACCTGAACAGACAATCGGGGAACAGACAGCCAGTAATCTCTCTGCCGGAGGTACCTACAGCCCACTGGCCCGTGTCCGGATGCCCACCCTGCGCAAACCACTCCTCTCAAGGCCCAACCTCCGCTGCCCCCGACCCCGCTGTGCTCCGCCCCCCCGCGGTGCCCCGCCCCCCACTGTGCTCCCCCCCCCACGCTGTGCCCCACTCCCAGCCCCAGGTGAACTGTGAAGCCATCTCCAGGACCAAAGCACATCCTCTTCCCTCACCACTTCCCTTCGGCAGTGGCTATCAACTAATCACCACAGCCCCAGCCCAGAGGGCCAGTCCAGAACCTTCTACCCACCAGAGCAGGGATTGGCAATGAGACAGGGTTGGGGGAGAGGTAGCGCCTCGACTTCCGGATGGCAAACTTCTCCGTGGGTAGTGATTTCCCAGCAATCTTGAGCTTCAGGCCTGGCACGGCTCTGGGAAAGAGACAGAAAGTACGAGGGATGAGGAAAAAACAAGAGCAAACTGCGGGTTCCTCGACCTCCGAGCTTCTCCAGGACTCAGTTTCCCCACCTGTGTGAGGAGTGTGGGACCCTAAAGAGCCTTCCTGGTATGAGACAGCCTCTGGCTCTGTTCTGACTTCACAGGCCCCACCCCTGACCTGGCTATTCCTCCGGCTCGGGAAGGGGCCCAAAGCAGGCGGCATGAAGCTACCTGCTCCTAGGTTATCTTCCCCACTCAGCCTCATTTCGGAGGAGGGTCTGCAGAAGTCTAACCCCCCTTTCACAAGGAGACTAACACCCAGAGAAAGACCAACCCACACTGAGCAGTTCAACCGGTGCTTAACTCCCGCCTTTGGAGTCAGATCTCCTCAGTGGCCCTAAATGAGGAATAAAATTTGGTATGCAGCTGGGCAGCCTCCACATCTGGAGCCTCACCCACCAGCTCCGGCCTCCGACTTCCACCACTGTCGGCAGGTGTGGCTGTGACCTCAGGCCTGGGCCCCTTGGCTCAGGAAACAGCTGCACCTAGGGGTGAGGCCACCCCAGATTCCTTGCCTGCTTATTCAATGTGGGGCCTCATTGCTCCAGTGTCAGTAACGACACCCGCCCTACAAGATGGGGACACTGAGTTCGCTGTGGTAGCAGGCATCCCACAAGGGGGGCGCATCACCTTGCTGCTGAAGCAGCCGTAGCCCGGGACGCTCGTGTTACACCCACTTCCAGGTCTGCACATTAGGACCAACCAGCCTCACATGACTGGATCGGAAGGCGCTGGGCTCCACTGTCACTCTGAGCTTTCCCACCCACCTTTGCGACCCTCACCCGAGGCAAACAGTTGGACGACAACACTTGGAGGCAGCTCAGCAGTTTTCTGGTCCTATGCAGGCTCTTTGAATACTGGGGATTGAACCTAGCCCTTTTTATTTATAGGCTTTTAAAATTTAATTTTTATTTATTTTTATTTTCCAGTACCAGGGATCAAACTCAGGACCTTATGCTTGCCAGGCAGATGTGGTACCATTGAGCTATATCCCTGGCCCTATTATTTATTTTGAGACAGGATCTTACAAAGTCACTAAATTGCCCAGCCTGGGCTTGAACTTGTGATTCTCCTGCCTCAGCCTCCCAGAGTGCCAAGATTGCAGACTCTTTAAAATACATTATCTTGTCACATAACAACCCAGCAAAAGAGGTCATCACTGTGGTGCTTCCATTTGCAAATTTAATTCTTTCCACGATTCTGGTCCCAGAAAGAATTGGATGAAAACCAAATCAAATGTGGTTCTCTCCCACCTCAGTCTGCCCCCAGCCTATCCCTAGCTCGGAGGCCCCACCTGAACAAGTCCACCTCGTTGTCCCCGAATGGCTTGTAGTCCTCCTTCCCGAACATGCTGAGGTAGGCGGCCTTCATGTAGATGTAGGTGGCCTGAGAGGAAGCAGGTGAGGACGGTCAGATGGGCACAGCCTCCCTCTCTCCTTCGTGTGATGGGCAAGCGCCTCATGCAGACCATCTAGACCACAAGCAGCCCCCAAGCCCAGGGGAGAGAGAAAAGGAGCCAGAGCCGCCTGAGGACTGGGACTAGGAGTTGTCGGGGACTCAAGTAATGAGCAGACAAGCTTCTGTGAAGCAGTGAGTGCACAGTGAGCCCTTGAGAGGAAGCAGAGCGCGGTCCAGCCAGGGAGCGGCCTGTGTAAGAGAACAGTGGGCGAGGCTCTGCCGGCTTCCTGACTGAGGGGTGGGCGTTGCCCCTCCCTGCATCCCAAAGACACGCTGGAGAAGAATCTGGATCCTCAGCTCACTTCCTGGGACTACTGAGCAGGGAGCCTACCCCAAGACCCCGTCCACTAGGTCACTGCCCCCCACACGCAGGGAAGAGACAGCTGGCTGGGGCTGGGGCGTCAGCCCTGCCAGCCAGGAAGTCCCCAGGGAGGGTCCTGGCTCCCTGCTGCCCTCACACGGCTGAGCTCTGAACTGCAGCTCCTGCCTCCTGGGGCTGCTGCCAAGGAAATCACCTGCCAGTGGCAGGAAAGACACACGGGGGTGGAGAAGGAAGGGGAGGAGGACATCCTGGAGTCTGGCATCTGCAGGAAACAGCCTCCATCTGGCAGTCCCGCCTGCTGGCACCTGAGCCTGCCCTTCTCAGTGTGAGGAAAAGCTGGTCTCGGTGGCGTCTGGTAGGACGACTTCTCCAGTGAGACCTGTGATGCCCACTTTTAACCTTCAGCTTTTTGGTCTCCTCTGCTCTTGACGTGGGGGCAGTCGAGCCCTCATGCCTATACGTCCTGTACAGCTCTTTGCCCTCCTGGCTCCCCTCACCACCACCTCCTCCCTGCTCCAAGCGATGAGGATGTCCTTCTTCTGTCCTCATCTGTACTCTTTTAACTGCTTCCACCCTGTGGGCCATTTCTCACAGCACTGTCTGAGACTCAGTTTCCCCAGCCTCCTCTTCCAGTGTCTCCCCCTCACTTGCAAACTTCGTTGCCAGCCTCCAGCTGTTCCCAGCACACAGATACCCTCTGGCCAGACCTCCCTGCATCCTGCATCTTCCACGCAGTCTGTGGCCTGGGCCACGCTACCACAGAGCCCGACCCCGGAGAGCACTGCCCTCCGCCCACGGCGCTCATCTCCCTCCTCACTGGACCACGAGCCTCAAGCAGAGATTTGTTCACTCTATTCCTCATCAAGAAAAGGACCTGGTGACGGGGTGCTTGGCACCCACAAATCTGAACCTCAAGAGTCCAAGGGCTGCTCTGAGCCCTGTGGTTAGAACAAAGCCCAAAGAACCACAGAGGCCCTCCTGGCCTGCCCCAACTGCCACTTCTGTGCCACCTCTTGCTATAACCCACCCACCCGTGCTTCTGTTCCTCTGTCCAAGGCTCCACCGTTCACTGTCAGATAATCTCCACCATGGTCTCTGCTGTGCCCCTGGGACACAGGCTGGCTGCAGTGACCTCGGTGGTGGATGTCCAGCTCAACCGGAGGTGATGGAAAATGGTAGCCACAGTGCAGGGGCAGCCCAGTCACCAGGGTGGTCTGATCGTCTGACTCCAACCTGTATTTGCTAGGCTGTGCTCCCTGAGTCTGCACCGGGCAGATGAGGCCCTTCCTGCAGAAACGGACAGCTCAGAGGAGGAGGCCCTCTGGCCCCCCTGCTTGCCTACACTGCAAACCTCACACTGGCAACATAGAGTGTGGCTGCAGCCTGCCCCAAGCCTCTGCTCTTGCTCTTTTCCCAGAGGCCTTTGTGCTTCCTCCATCCTGCGTCTTACACTCAGAGGTCTGGTCTCCCTGAAACCTTCCTTCTCCTGGCCGGCTCTGACTCCCAGGAGCCTGGGATCCCCTTTTCACAGCTCTGAGAGAAGTTGATGGAGGCTGTGGTAGCTAAGTGCTGGGAAGAGGCCCCACAACTCAGTCTTATAATCCTCTGAGGAGAGCTGCAGACGCAGAGGGACCTACTGCCCAAGCCAAAGAGCGAGCCAAGCTGATGCACATCTTGCCGTCACAAGATAGACCGACACCTGAGAGGCCTCCTTAGAGCGGCTGGGCAGACATCCCCCTTCCCCACGTGGGGGTCCAGCACCCGCCTCGCTGCACAGAGGCCTCGGACAGTTGCTTTTAGTTCAGAAAGGTTCCCAAGTGAGCCTTTGTTCTTGCTGGCTGAGGGAGGCAATGCGGAACATGCTCTCCCTGAGCGAGCAGGTGTGGTGGGCAGCAGGCGGGCCCTCCTCCGAGGATGCAGCAGTAAGGGAAGCTCAGAGGCTCCTGGGTCTCACAGAACTGTCCTGCCGCCCAGGGCTGCCACCGACAGCTGCGGGGACTGGGAAAGCATCCTCTCCCAGCCAGAGTCCCACCTGTACTTCCCGCCCTGGGCGTGCTGTGGAGGAAACCGAGAGAGCTAGACGTGAGCGCCTGGGGAAGCCGCCTGGAGCCCCACCTGCCTGAGGGAACTGTCCTTTCAGCTCAGTCCCCAGGCAACAAGCGGAGGAGGACTTCTAAGGTTCAGCAGGGACGAGAAACAAGGACCAGGCCCTCAGTTCTCTCTGCCAGAATGCTTCAGAGACAAGGCTTCTGTGGTGACAGCTAGGCGCACGGGAGAGGGTGCCAGCATCGATTAGCAGTGTCTTCTGTGGGCTGGAATAGTCATCGGCACATGCGCACCGTGTACCTGCTTAGAGCTCTCTAATGAGCCGGGTAACTCTAAGCCTCCTGCTTCAGAGGGCTGTGCTATTGCTATGATAAAAACGGCTAATTCTTGCCATCCTACCCTCGCCAAGATAAGTTTCATCTGCGGTGGGCACCTGCTTAGCTGTAGTTTGCCTGTGTGGCATATAGTTAATCCCTGCACACATACACGTGTGTGTGAACATAAACACACATACTACGCATGCTACTTTCAGGTATGTCTCATCTTCCTTCTTCAGAACCACCGCTCTCCTCGTCTCGAGTCATCAGATGTCTCCTTTGCTCTAGTCAGTGACCAAGGACTTGAGCCAGGCCAGGGAGGCTCAACTGGGACCGCGGTTAAAACCAAGGGGAAGATGAGCGCCAGGCAGTGTGGTCACCTGGCTGCTAGGTAAAGGGATCTGCTGGCACAACCAGGGGTCACAGACAGAAACACAGGCACGGATGGAAAGATGATGATGTATCTTGACTTCCTGAGGTTGGATTTGCCTAGACTCCTCAGTTACATGAATGAGCCTTCTGTGTTCCAGACGTGCATAGTCCAGTACAACAGCTGCTAGTCTTAAACAACGTGGCTGTTTAAAAGTTTAATCAACTGAAGTTAACAAAACTTAAAAATTAAATTTCTGGGCTAGGGATTTAGTTCAGTGGTTCCAGCACCTGTGTTGCAAGTGCAAAGGCCCGGTTCTTCAATTCCGGAAACCACAAACAACAATGCTGGGCGTGCAAACTCACACCTACCAGCGATCAGTACCACATTCCACAGGGCTGACTGTGGTGGCTCATTCCTGCAATCCCAGCATTCAGGAGGCAGAGGTAGGAGGATTCCTGTAAATTCAAAACTGAGCTCAAGGTCAGCCAGATCTACAAAAGCAAGACCTTGTCTCAAAAAAAAAAAAAAAAAATCAAACTTCTCAGGTTGCTGAATGAACACATGGGCCAGTCACTACCATACTGGGAGAGTCCAAATAGATCATTTCTCCCACAACAGGCACATCTACTGGATGGCCCGTGCATAGACCCAAGGGCCACATTTCTGCTCCTTGTCACTCACATTATAACTCCGACACAGCTCAGCGACAGGGTGAACTCAGCACGTGCAAGGCCCTGGCTCGGACTCTAGCATGAACTACACACATGTCCAAGGTCCCCAAGGCTCTCAGTGATTTCCAACCCTGACTCCTATGAGAGTACTCAGCTCTGTTTGAACTCCAGTGGGCACTTCTGTGTTGTCAGGGGTTGCTTTGGGTCCTGGTCTGAGACTCGAGGCCACTGGGGAGGGTCTCCCTATCCCGACCCACCTTGGACCAGGCATTCTCCTTGCTGAGAAGGTCGGCGTAGAAGTAGGCCATCTTCCACTGGCCCTTGTAGGTGAAGCACCACATCAGCTCCCAGTAGCACATGTGGTGGAACTGCTTCCAGTGCTGCTGGGCCTCACAGCACTCCTCGAACCGCCGGATGGCCTGTGGGCACCTGCTGGTCAGCCTGGCCAGTGCCCCCAGGCTCCGGCCGCCCTCTGCCTCCTTGGCAGCCTCCCATCCCACAGCAGCCTGGCTTCCAGCTCATGGCGGGCTGCCCCGTGCAAACCCAGGCAGGGCCAGGAGCCAGTTTCCGTTCCATACCCTGAGTCTTCAGGCTTTCGGCCCGCTGCTGCCCCTCCCTGGGACTCTAGGTTTTGGGTCACAAAAGGAAAAGGTGTGACACAACTACACCGGAGGAGGTGACAGGCAGCCATGCAACAATGTCTGCGCTTCACAGCCCATTCCATGGCTCCAGATGCTTCTGTGGGCTTCCCAGGATCAGGGACATTCGTTCCACCTGGGCCAGCTGGACACCCCAAGTTCTGCACTGTGGTTCGTGGTAGGCCTTGGCTTATTGCTGGGGTCCTACAACCCTGTGATGCTCCCTGTCTCCATGGCATCACCACTCTGCTCAAGTGTCCACTAATCACCAGGCCCTAAGCAGGGGGCCTTTCCCAGCTCTGCCTCACTTCAGCCCTCCCTCCCCAGGGACACCACTGCCCTGCGTCTCCTGTCAAAGTCCTAGGGCACAAGTACAAGGCCCTTCCTTATCGTCCCAGGCCGCCGCTATCAGAGGTGCCCCTCCCATCCCTCCTAGCTGGTTCTCTGCAAGGTGTCCTCTCCCCGCCCACCCTGTCCCTGTAGATGCCCATCTGGTGGACACCCAGAGGCCCCCATCACTCACTGTGTCAATGTTGCCTTTAATGGCCTCAATCCGCCCAGCAAAGAACAGGAAGATGGCGCCCTGCAATGATACACATATGAGTCTGTGTGGGTCCACGGGGCGCCCATGGGCTGAGGCTTCCTAGCCAAGCGAGGCTCACCTTGGGGTATCGCTTCAGGTAGGGCTGCAACAGCTTCTCTGCCTCCTCAATGTTCACGTTCCCGGTACCTGAGGAGGTGGCGGGGGTGGGGGGTGTTCAACTCCAGCTCCTCCCCTCCCTCCAGTAAGCTACAGTCCCTCTGGAAATTTCTTCCTATTTTCAGGGTGATGTGAGGAGTAAACAAGACAGCACAGAATTCATCCTGGCACATTACGGGCTCAGCGACCAGGAGCGGGTATCTCCCACGTCTGTCTAGAACCACATTCCCCACCCTCTCCGGGGTGGACACAGCTGTGCCCTCTCCCAGGTGAGAGGACCGCGTTGGAGCCTGTCGCACCATGAGAAGGCTGCCAGGACAGTGGCTGTGGCCTGTTCTTCTGTTCTGAGGACACTAACTCATGCCAGCCTGAGCAGGCCTGCAGCCCATCACCCGGAGACCGCGAGCCGGGGCGCCTACCGAGCACGAAGGAGAGGAACGTGTGGTAGCAGAGCAGCAGCATGACACAGAGCACTGCGCGGAAACTGTGGCCTGTCGCGCCCTCCTCCAGCTGCAGCAGCCCATAGTCCTGGGGGAAAGGACAGCCTGAGGTTCTCAGTGAGCCCCAGGGCCTGGGAAGTCTCCAGGCAGCTATGAGGGCCCTGCTGCTGCAGCAGATGGGAGAGCAGAGGCCCTCCCTGACCCTCCACCTTCAAGGGAGCTGCTTTGCAGGTCTCTGCCCTCTGCACAGGTGGCGCTCTCCGCCTCCCCATCAAGATCCGCAGCACGGAAGGCTCCATGTGCGTCTCCAGGGTGAGGTGAGGCAGAAACACCAGAAATGGTCCGGGAGGGATGACTTGCTCAAAGTCTTCCTAGAGGAGGTGTCCGGCGCCTATCAGGCCGTGGAGGGTGACCCCAGGCCCCTGGGCTGCCCTTCATATCCTGACTCCAGAGCCTCTACCTTGTGAGGCCCAGGCAGGGATCACAGGCCATGCAGCTAGAATGAAGACCGAGACCAGCAAGGTCCAGGCTGCAACCAGGGTCACACTCTGAGTGTCAGAGCTGGGAGTGGCCGCCAGGCCCCGCAGCTCCTCCCCACCACCCTGTCCAGCCCACTGCCAGGCCCGGAGCTGAGCGGGTTAGAGGGACTCCAAGGCAGCTGCTTACCTTGTTTCCTGAAAACCCCACAAACTCTAGCAGCCGCAGGATCCTCGTAGGCAGCATGGACAGCGTCTGCAGAAACAGAGGCAGGTGGGCCCGGGAGGGGTCCCGGCGTGGGGTAGGGAGCTCCCAGCCCAAGGCCTGCTCTCTGAACAGTGTTATCTGGGAAGGACAGAGCCACCACCTCCCGACACACAGGCTTTGCATAGGTGCCCAGCAACCCTTCCCGTCTGGAGACTCCTGTGGATCCTCTGAGACTAGCTCTCATGCTCACCTGCCTCCCTCAGCTCCTCCAGAAGAGACCTGGGCTCTCTGTCCCCCATGGGTCACCCCGTTTCCAGGCCTTTCTCTTCCTCCACCACTAGCAAGTATTTAGCCACTACCTTTCCAGGGCAGACAGGACCCCCATTTGCAGGGCCTGCTGCGTTCTGGGGCTGTGATAAGCTACCAGCCTCACACGCAGACGCAGGCAGTCCCTGGATCCAGCTCCACATCCTCCACCTACCGCAGCTACAGTGTGTTCCTCTCTGGGACTGCTTGGCAGTGACCAAGCTGGCGAGACGGGCAGGGGAGATTTACCTGGGCCCATCCAGGTAGCTGCCACTCACCAGGTTAAAGGCTCCCACGCCGAGCTTCACCCCGCCTTCAAAGTGCCGGTGGCTCTCCCCTTTGCAGTACTGCGATGACTGGACCAGGCTGTCCAGCTCCCTGCAAGAAGCACAAAGTCCCATTCTGCCTGCACTCGGACAGCCTGAGTGGGACCTGGACCTGGTGGGCCCTGCCTTGCTAACTTTTGGGAATTCGTTTGTGCCCTGCATTGTCTGCAGCAGATATGTTCAGCTGGAGAACTCCTCAAAGGGGAATAGGTCCAGCCTCTCCAGGCTGTACAACCAAAAGGCCATCAGGCATTGCTCAGAGTCGAAGCGGAGCTGCCTTAAGCCCCTCTGTGGGGTATTCCCTGCTCGGCCAGCCCAGAGGCTTTCAGGAGCAAGACAGGCGCTGGAACCACTGAGCTAAATCCCTGGCCCTGAATTTTTTTTTTTTTTTTTGAGACAGGGTCTTGCTTTGTGATTCAGGCTGGTCCTGAACTCAACCTCGAACTCACAGCAATCCTCCTGCCTCTGCCTCCCAAGTGCTGGGATTATAGATGTGAGCCACCACACCTGGCACTGTGGTCTGTGGAACTGATTGCTGAGGGCTTTGTTATATATGGTTAGTGGTGATCAAACCTGGGACCTTGTGCTTGCAAGATAGGCGCCGGAACCACTGAGCTAAATGCCGGGCCACCTAAGTGAACTTTTAACAGAGATAAGTTTTAATGTGAAATTCAAGGGAAGGAAACTGGGCTCATAGAGCTTTATATGATTTTGGTTGTAGATACAGGAACATGGAACCATAGCGGGTCAAAGTGCTCTGGACTGGATCTTCTTTCTTGCATGGAAACGAATCTGACCCTCAGGAAGCATGCGTGCATGTGTGTGTGTGCGTGTGTGCATGTGTGTGTGTGTCTGTCTGTGTGTGTGTGTCTGTGTACATTTGCTTCCATGTGTCATCTCTGTCAATTTGAAGGTCAAGGAAGGCTTTGTGAGGACAGTGGCATTTGGACTGGGCCTTCACGGATACATAGGAGTTCTACTGCTGTTCCGAAAATACTATTTCTGGGTCTGTCACTCTCCCTCCCCCCAGGTAAGGCTGTTTATGTGAAATCAGGGACTTATTTTTCCCTAACAGAGGGATAGAGTAGGCACTCAGAAGGCTAAGTGAACAGATACTGCTAGAAAACCAGGGACTATTTCTCCAGAAAACTGAGGGCTGGTGTCACTGAGCTTGGCATTCAAGGCTTCCAACTCCCACAGAGCCCGAGTCGAGGTCCCAGCCATCCCCACACCAGCCCCGCTCACTTGTATGTCTGGTAGCTGTTCCGGACCTTGATGCCACCCTTGATAAAGCTCACCATGTTCTCGTCCTGAGGGGCAGAAAGATATAAGCGCATGGTCTGGGGATGCCACATGCTGAGGGTTTGCACAAGGGGCCGCCTGCTTCTCCCCCAGCCAGCTCCCTAAGGGCTGTGGGTGGGGTCAGAGGTTAGACCTCTGGGAAGCTCTACAATCCCAATGTATGTTCTGGAGACTGGGGTCTTGACTTAGCCAGGTACAGGTTCAAAATCCCGCCAGCCACCTGCTAATCTTATGACCTCGGGAAGTTGTCTGCTCTCCCAAGCTTTCCCTTTGAGGGCCTCTGATGCGAAGATCAGGCAATAAACATGAAAACAAACTAATATGAGATATGTGAAGGGGATATTCTCTTACTATAGTGCTTGTTGAATCAATCCAGTGTAACAGCTTTGTGCCAATGCCCGTTGTACAGTGTGACTCTTGGCAGTGGCCCAAAGCAGTGACCAGGCAGAAACACTCAGTGGTAAATGGGAGACCCCAGTGCTTGGTGTGAGGAGAGTGCCACGGTGGGGTGGGGGTGGGGTTTCTGAGCCTCAGGCTCTCCCTGGCCCACATGGAGAGGGGACTGACGCTCTGAAGTTCCCAGCTTCCCTGCACAGGACGTGGCTCCTACCTGCAGGAAGGTTAGGGCTGCTCTCTGGAGCAGGCACTCTGCGTAGCAGACCTCTGCGTGGATTTCCTCTGCAAGGAGAAACCAAAGCTCTGTGGCCTCGGGACCCTTGGCAGGAGCCTTGGGCCCCGTCTTCTGGCCCCATCTCCCCAGCAGCAAAGGGAGCTTGTGTCACACATCTGTCCCACATCGCCCCACATTAGCTCACATGCCCTGGCCCAGTCTTCAGTCTGGCTCCCAGGCCTCATGCCACACTGTCAGCACAGCCTTGTCCCCTTCCCCAAGCATCACTGCAGATGCTGTGCACGTGGCTCCACTAGATGCAGCATGAGCAGCTGGCATCTTCCAGGGCCACTCAGGCTCTGACAGGCCAGATCTTTTCGCTGCTGCCAGCTATCCGGCTCCAGTGTGTCACCATCTCAAACCACAGACCTTCGGGGCACACGAGACCCGTAGGACAGGTGGGTCAGCGTACCTGACCTCATCCATCCCAAGCACTTCCTGCCTGAGCAGCAAAGCCACAGGACATGACAGCTTTTACCCTCCTGGGCTTCAGGCTCCTCTCCTGGGTGGGTGTCACTTGCCTCGACCCTCTCACCGAGGGCCTCACCCACCTGTGAGCCTGTGCCTTTCCTGTCACTCCCTGGGCCGAGAGCCAGGCCAGCTGGTCTTAGCACACACCTTCTGTGAACTGGTCCAGAGTGGGACGGTGCACCAGGTTGCTGAAGGAGTCTGTCACCGAAGACTTCCTCCGGTGCCTGAAGGGGGAAGGGGCCTCAGGTCAGGTCACCCGTGAGGGGAGAGGGTCCCCCCACCACTGCCACACATCTCCAGGTACCCAGAGGGGCAGCCCTGGCAGACAACGGACTTTGGGGTCAGAAAAAGACATTCTGAGATTCTGTGAGAAAAGCCACCTCGCCTCTGAGCCTCCACATCCTTGTTGGTAAACGGGGACAGCTGACACCTGTGTCCCTCACTGCTGAGGACCCGAGGCAGCCCCAGGGCCAGCCTGTCCCTCAGAGTGTGCTGCTCTCGGTGGCTGAAGCTTGCCCACCTTTGGCTCCCTCTTCCTTCAGTGCACCTTTCCTGCCTCCCAGGTCTTGTGCTTGTCTAAGGGGTTTCGAGAAAGCTGTTCCTCGCCACAGCCTCACAGCTCTGCTCTGCCCTGAGGGTGCAGCCTGGGCTTCTATGGCCGCTTCTGAGCTACACAGTGCCCACCCCCAGGACTCCAGGCCCTGGACATCTGGTAGTTCCCTCAACTCCAAGGCTTCTCAACCCTTTGCCCCTGCCCAGAGCCCCCTCCCCCTCCTGTCTCCCCTGACCAGTGCCTGGTCACTGTACACATCCCTGGCCCTGGCCTGGACCCCAGCGCCCGTGAGCATCGCTGCACCGAGCTGAGATATAACTGTATATGTGTGTGTCCCGCCCGGTGCTGCACGGGTCCAAGGTGGTCCCGGTGGCCAGGGCCTGGCTCTAGCAGGTGTGAACACCTGGCATGGGTGAATACTTAGAGGCTCTTAGTTCGTATGGCACACCACGTCCTGAGTCAGGGGTCCTCAGGCAGCCCCCTGGACAACCTGTTCATTTTACAGGTGAGGTCCAAGACTCATGAAGTGACAGGGCCATAGTTCATCAGCTGCTTCCTAGAAAATGCTCCATGTCCAGCTCAGAGCAGAGACTGACGCAGAGCTGGGGCGACAGCTCCAGCACATGGGGACACTGACAGTACCGTTCTAGGGTCTGAGATCAGCCCGGGTGACGGCAGCGTGGGCCCCGCCACGGTCCTGACCTCTGACACAGTGACTGCGCCTCCTTCATCATGTTGCCAGCGAGCAGGATATCCTGGGGGTCGAAGGTCATCATGGCCTGCATCTCGAGGATGGTGGCGTATGTCAGCGAGTGGTACATGCTCTCCTTGGTCCTGTGAGAGAGAGGAGACACTGAGAGCCCACTCCTTGGGTGCCTTCGGCCCTGGCAGGAGGCCACAGCGCCACCGTCCTTCCCAGGTCTGCCAGGGGGAGATGCGTCCAGGGCAAACCAGGGACTTGTCCAAGGTCTGGACCTTTTACTGCTGTTAAAAGACCTTGACCAGGTTCCCAGATCCTCTTCTTCCTGCCAGTGGCCCTAAGTGACCTTGGAAACCTGAGCCTCAGCTCTTCCTGTCTCTGGGAGGGCTGGCAACAGAGATGCCCGAGCCAAGGGTTAGCAGCCTCAAGCTGCCCTTCCCAAGCCTGCCTCTCACCTTCTGCCCCCTCCAACAGCCCAGCCTTTTGGTCCCCCAACCCCAGCCCTGGGCTAACACCCATCTGCCCATCTCCGTCCTATCATCTGACCTGTCACCTTGAAGAGGTCTCTCTGTCTCCTGCTGCCCCAGCCCCCAGTCATCCGGGCACACTGAACCACACACTTTCCCAAGAAACCCCTTCCCTGGGCGTATGCCCCTCCCTGCGCTTCCCTTGGCCTGAGACGCCGTTCCCTGGCTGCCACCCATCAGGCTTCAGGGACCCGTCTGTGTCACAGCCCACACAGCGCTCTCTTCACAGACCATGGGTGCCTCGAGGACAGAGCTCGGCCTGATTCATCCCGTCCCAGCACAAAGCCACGGCCTCAAGGAGCCTCCGCTCCTCCCCAGCTCTCGGGTACAGGGAGGCTTAGTGGGTGCGAGAGGCGCTCGGCGGACACACGGAGGGCACCACCAGGCCCTGTGTGTATGGCGGGTCCCTCAGCCTCGGGGGCTGTGGGACCGCTGAGTCTGTGAGGTGATGATGGGGGGGAGACTCGGGCAGGAGCAGCCTCCCGCACAGCAGATGCCAGGCAGCTTCGATCCTTCCCCAGGAGCCCTTGTCAATTATTTATGAAACTCCGCAGTGCCAGACTTAGGCTGGGAACGTGAAAGAGAGGTGACTAAGATTTATAGAGGGGTTTATACGAGACCATGTGACCTCAGCCGGCCATGTGACCTCAGCCGGCTTCCTTCTTGATCGTGAAACAGCTGTGACTGAGTGGCCATTTGTTGGGGGGGGGGGGGCTCAGGGGTGGGCTCCCGAGAGGCCCAGGTTTCTGAAGGGAGGAAAGGCTGAGATACCTTGCCTGCCCGGCAGGGGGACAGCCCCAGGCTCACTCCAGAAAAGCTTCCCCATGGCATCAGCTGCCTTCAGGGGGCAGCGCTGACGTTGGACTCAAGAGTCCCTGAGCTCAGCATTGCTGGCCACCAGCTGTGTGACCTCGGTAAGTCTCACAGCCTCTCTGCGCCTCCAGTTCGTCCTCTATCAGATGAGAATAGTAACTCTCCTGTCCCAGGGCTTTCTGAGTGGCTTAACTAAGACATGCAGCCACATCACCACGCTCAGTAAGCGCAAATTCTTCCACATCCGGTTGAGATCAGGAGTCACTCCCAGCAGAAAGCCCTTCTCTGTGAGGAGGTCCCCAACAGCACACATCTTCACATCCTGCCTGGGGTCTGGCTCGAGCCCTCGCCTCTCTCTTCCTCTCCCTGAGCAGGTCTGAGCCCCAGGACTCAGTTCCATATGCTGGGCCGGGTCTGGTGCTGGGCCCGGGAGGTGGGACGGCCCCACCCAGGCCGCTGGCAGACAAAGTGGAATTTCTAGTCCGAGCCCAAAGCCCAGCAGGAACGCAGGCCGCTCCCCAGCCTCTCACCGGGAAGCCTCCCACCCTGATCTGGACCGGAAGAGGGGGTCCCGCCGAAGGACGACCTCCCAGCCTCAGCCATACCACTCTTCTCATGTACTCAACAGGTTCTTGTTTGTACGATCACCTCTGGACTCCAGCTCTGGGACTTATTAGGGTCTCTTCTGGAGCCGAGACCCACATTAAAGATGGGAGGACGCCGGAAGAACCAGCAATACAGTGAGGTGTGGGACTGGAGTCAGGGCAGCCAGCGGGGCGTGGCCTCGAGCCTTTCCTTCCGGGGTAGCACCCAAGGTTCAGGCTCCTCAGATCCTCCTCGGTCACCTGCCCACCCCACTCTTACCCAGCCCCCACCGCTGCTTCCTGGGCCCCACCCCAGCCTTTGCCCAGGGTCTCCAACTCCCGATACCAGCCTGTCAGAAAGCACTCTGCACAGCAGGTGAGTGGAGGGTGAGGGGGCAAGGGCAGGAGAGGTGAGTCTCCAGCAGTATTTACAGCTGCTCCCCACTGTGCACATCACACCTGGGCTCCATCTCGTCAGCCCTGCCAGGATCGAGGTTATGCCCGTTTGGAGGAGTCTAGGTTATGCCTCAGTTCTTCCCCCTTGCCAGGTTGAGGGGCTCCACTCCTCAGACACCACAGACACACAGGCACAGCCAAACTTCAGGCCGGTTCCGACGCCTGACACTCTCCCCTTGAGGCTGCTCCTCATCCAACCAGTGACAGTTTACACATCTCTTCCTCCAGGACGCCCTCCACGACCAGCGTCCTTCCTAGGTGTGTGATCTATACAGCTGCTCAGCCCACACTTGGCTGAGTTCTCTGCTAGCTCTGCCTTGACATCCTTAATAATCTGAGAACAAAAAATGCCATGAGCCTTTTCCTTTACAAAGCACTCTGATAATTTCCACAGCCAGCCCTAAACCTTCCCAGCCTGCCATTACCAACACGAGCTGGGGACTGTGTAGCTCTCAGTACCACATATTGATGGTTTCACTATTTCCCCACCGGGCCCAAGAACAGCCCCATCTTGCCTCAGTCCTGGGCCAGGCTGCTGGGTACGAGGACACTTGTGAGGCATTGCTAAAGGAATTGGTGACATCCCAGCCACACTCTCAGCCCCGAGTCTCGTGTGACCTCGTCTTGATCACAGAAGCAGTTACCTTAATTTCTCCTTAATGCTTCTGGAGTTTCAAAGATGCAAGCTGCCCCGCCAACCTCGTCTTTCCATCTTGTCTTCCCACCTCCAGCTCGGCCTCTCTCCTGAACTTCACTTCACCTTGGCTTCCTTGTAGCAGCCAATCTTGTCAAAATAATCAGTTTTAAGCATCCAACCTTCTGCTACACTCAGCTAAGAACCCTGGCCCAGGGGTCACATGACTGCCGCTTCCTCCACGCTGCCACAGAGCACAGGCAGGCCACCCTGAGCATCCTGCTGCCCTTTCCCCATCGTCCTGTGGCCTCTCACTCTCAGAAGGTGACCTGGCTTCTTGCCTCAAATTCCAGGACATCCGTGTGGACGTGCCCTGGCCTGCACCACACATACACACACACACACACACACACACATACACATATGCACGTGCGCGGTCAGCATTCTCTTTTCTACCTGCCTTACTCCCCCAAGGTGAAGAGGCAGCATGAGGTCCCTTCATGGAAGGCAACCTAGCACCTCCATGCTGCTAGAGCCCCAGGAGAGCGCAGCAGACCGAGGGCTGAGCCATGACTATTTACTTATCAAGAAAATTCACAGAGCGCCCTCCCTGCTCAGAGAAGCTATCTAGAGACAGACACCGCGGCAAGGCCATCGGCTGGGAGCACAGGCGCATCATTCGAAGAACTGAGGCCTGGAAAGCGGACATGGCTGCAGGGAGGGCCGCGGATGAGCTGAGCTCCCTCTGACAGCACAGAAGCAGACAGCTCACCCGGACAGTGCATGAATAATGAGGAGGAGTGACTTGAACTGGACCTCAGCCTTTTAAAAATCTTCAGTACCTACGACTGGGCTTGGAGGGCGCTGTTTTGTTTCTTTGTTTTTAAGCAGGAATGATTTCTTTCTATGCGTGTGCATGGGCGCATGTGTGTGTGTGTGTGTGTGTGTGTGTGTGTGTGTGTGTGTGTGTGCATGGGCGTGTGTGTGTGTGTGTGTGTGTGTGTGTGTGTGTGTGTGTGTGTGTGTGCTCTTACTGTCTTGTTTTGTTTTTCCTGTCCTCTGACTCCCCTCCACTGACCCCAAGACTGCAGGACAATCTAAATGTGTCCACGGTGTGGCCTGGTTCTGCTGGGCCTCTGGATGAGGAGAAAGGTCAGTGTTTGGAGTGTGGCAGGGCAGGCCTGGGGAGCTAATTTCTAGGGCCAGATGTGGCTGTGGTCTGGGGTCCAGGGACAGAAAATAACCAGGCAGACAGCGGGGCCAGGAGCCTTTGAAGATAGAAAGGATCTGTGACCCTCAGAGACAGAGCAGGACAGAGCCGTGCTTGTCTTGCTCACCCAGACCCATCAACGCTGGGTACGAGATGCGCAGCTGCTACCAGAAGACTCAGTCTGAGCATGACAGCCTGCATCTCCCACCACGTAGGCCAGGCACGTCTAAAGGAGGCGCACAGGTCAGGCTTGGGGACGTGTAGATACAGGTGGGCTGCCTGGCCATGTGCTTTCCCAGGTCTTGGAGAAACCGGGCACCGCAGAGGACAGCCTGGGGTTGAAAGGAGGGCAGCAAGAGGAGGGCGGCAAAGTCCTCCCCAGACAGCTCCCCAGGGCTGAGAAATGGGGAACCCCTGAGCATCTGGGGCACCTTACATGTGGATAACTGGAATCCAGCCTCTCTCTGCTGGATCACTCAAAAGCCAATCCTGCGCAGTCACGAGGCTGCTCAGCACAGTTTTTGCTTGGCCTGTGAGGGAACTCTGTTGATTTTGGTGACTGTGTCCTAGTAAATCAAGTGAACTCAGAACTGTGACCAGATAACCAACCAGGAATCATTATCTGAGGAAATTCTCCACAGGATGAGGATTCCCACCATTGAACAGAATTTAGAAAGCTGAAGCAAGCCAAGATCATGTGAGAAAAAAATAAAGCACTTAAAAAAATGATATTCTTTGATAATGATAATGATAAGAGTAAACACTTGTTAGATGCTCTCTATGATAGGCTGTGTGCAAAAGATTTTTACACTCCAAAAACAGCTATATAGAAATCAGAGCATCCATAAGCTGAGAACAAGGTGATTTAAGGGAAAAAAACACCCACAGAACAACAAAGAACACTAGAGAGTTAATTATATAATTACAAGTGGAAAAAAAAGTCAAAAGGGACTTAAAATAAGGTTGAAGAAATTTCCCCCAAATAGCGAAAAAGATAAAGGAAACGAGGAGGCAAAAGCCTGAACCAAAAAATTCAACACCTGATTTTTAAAAAGACAGAAAAGAGAAAGAAAAGATAGGGCAGGGACAATCCTAGAACAGAAAAAGTCTGCAACAAAACTACAGAATAAAAAAAGACTTTCACTTCAGCACATCACTATGAAATCCCAGCTCTGTGGGAATAAAAGAGGATCCTGAACATTTCCAGAGGCAGAGAACGATGACGGCAAGAAGAATTAGGACTCAGTGGCGGGGGGCGGCAGAAAGCGGGGCAAACGTGCCCCCGGATTTCTGATACGGAGAATGTATGTGTGTCAAGCACGTGCGCGTTCCCTGCCTGGGAAGCTTCTGGCGGACATGCTGGGGGGTACGAGGAGGAGACAGGGAGAAAAAGGAAACAGAAGCGAAGCGGAGCCCAGGGGCAGCTGGGAGGTGGCCAGGGCCACATCTGTCCTCCACGAAGTTTTCCACCGAGATAAGTGTCATCAGAGAGCTTCCTTGGGTGGTTTGAAGATCGAGGGAAAACTCGTGATAGGATCATCTGGTGGAAAGATGATAAAGATTAGGGAGAAACAGAGCACGTTAGGCAAAGGAGAAGGCGAGACCATGAACTCCAGAAAAGAAACATCGTCCAAGGTGCCGCCTGTGTCTGCAATAAACAGTGATTATCCAGGTCGAAAAGCAAACATTGATTCACAATTTAGTAAAATACTGTGATAGAAGCAGGAGGTGAGGAAGAGAGGTGGGGCGGGGATGCAAGAAAGTGAAATGGTCTTTGAAAAGATGTTTAAGTGTGGTAGTCAGAAAGGGTGAATTTCACAGTATGCATATTATACGTTCTCTTTTAAAACTGGGGAAAAAGGTAAATAAAGAAAAAACAGTTTACGCATATTATGTAGAAATACAGCAGTAAAGGGGGAGGGCTACAGGAATCTGCATTATCCTCCTAATGCTCAGTGAAGTCAACAGCTCAAGCCTTAGTGCTTCGGGGGAAACTAAACCAAGGGGCCATTACAGCTGACAGAAAGAAACCTCAGGTGGCTTCACCAGGAACAAGGAATCACTGTGAAAGTCACAGTGACCTCAGAAAGGGCCTGGCTGCTCGCAGGGAGTGGGAGGGGGAATCAGCCATTTTACGGGACCGCTCAGGGGTCAAGGTGACCCGAAGCTGAAGTCATTCAGTTCCAGGGCTCCTCTGGTTCTGTGTGACCCACAGGCCCCACCCGTCCCTGTGCACAGCTGCCCCACCGCCTCGGGCTCTCGCTCACCTGGGCTTGAGGTAGCTGAGGGCTTCTGAGAACTGGTTGGTTAGGAAGAGGTCCAGGGCGATCATGCACTGGTCCAGGGCCTCATGAAGGTTGGTCACAGGAGTCCTGAGGGAGAGACATGGGCCTGACCTTGGAGTCTGCGGCCCCTGGTGGCAGCACGGAGCCCCACAGGCCCACTGTATCTCCTTGGTTGCTCATGCTGTCCTGGGACCGGGGAAAATCTGGGTCCACCGCTCACTGTATCCAAGGGTGGGAGGTGGAGTGCAGAAAGGTGTCACCTGAGATCCAGTGGAGAGTGTGGGCGGGGAAGCCTCTTACCCTTCACAAGAGTAAAAGCAGTCCTTGTGGCTCTTCTGACCCATTAGGCTTGGCTGCCCCTGGGGGGCACAGCCCACCCACAGCCCCACTCCCTCTCTCTGTCTCCCTCTCTCTCCTTCTCCAGTCTCCTCCACCACAGGCCTGGACTCTAGAATCCAGACACTGTCACAATGGGCAGTGAAGGGCAGCCACAGCCTTCCACACTCCAGTCACCTCCCTGGAGGATTCCATGGGCACACTCAGCCCCTTTCTGGTCCTTAAGTTGACAGCTCCTATCATTCTCTGATGTTTTTACTTAGTTTATTCTCCTTCAGCTAATATATAAGCTCCCAAAAGACAGGAAACTGTTCCAATCACTACTGTATGCCCCACGCCTAGTATCTGGAACAAAGTAGGCTTTTAATAAATGTATGAGGTGAATGAATGGAACTCCAGGCTGGAAAAACAAATCCCTCAATCTTCTGGGTCTCAGTTTCCCATCCGAAAAATGGGAGATTAAATGAAGATCTCCGAGCTGTCCGGGGCTGATTCTGAGAATGATTTTCCTCACAGATATCTTTGGAGTGAAAGATGGTTCCAGAGAGGACCTTGAAGATCTCATTAAAGGAAGTTCTGTTGCCTAAAAGTTGAGGAAATCCCTTTTACACCAAGGAAACTATACAGACTTTGAGATCCACTTCTAATGTCTCCTTCTCTGTGACATGTCCAAATCAAAACCTGTGTCCGATTCTCTCAAATCTGCTGCCTTTCAGTATCACCATTTTAGTAAGTGATACCTCTCTCCCTAGCTCTTGAGCCAGAAATCTGATGGTCATCTCCGACACAGCCTCTCCCTGGCCTCCCTCAGACCCTCCCTCACTAAACATTATCTACTTCCTGTGTTCCTACTTCCTACTTCCTGTGTTGCCTCATCTCAGTGTCCCCGCCTCCATGCCGTGGGGTTCACCAGGATGACAGAAGACTCTCCCTCCACTTGCACCACCTCTTGCCCCTCTCTCTCCTCTGTAGACCTTTTAATCCCAAGTCTTATGTCTCCTAACTTGCTCTTTACCATCTCCAAGACTATTAGATTCCAGTACTTTCTTCAGTACTTGTTTTCATTTCATTAGTGCCTCTCCACTGTCTGATCTGCCACCTTCCCTCTCGTTCTTCACGTTCACAACAGTATTTTTCATTTCCACCAATTCCCCACCTCATTCTTTTTCAAATATCTTCAATTATTTTAGTCAGGATTCCTCCTCCCTACTTATTGTTTATTTTTCTTTTTTTCTTATGACACAGCTTTGCTCTGTACCTCAGGCTGGCTTTGAATACACTGTGTAGCCTAGGCTGGCCTAGAGCTGGCAATGATCCTCCAGCCTCGGCCTCCCAAGGGCTAAGATTATGGGCAAACACCAGCATGCCTGGTTTGTATCAAATTCTTCAGCTTCTTTTATACATCTTTTTAAAAAATTTGATTTCCTGGTAAGTTAGATTTGTTATATTCCTCCTCTCTCTCTTTCTCGCTCTTTCTCTCTCTTTCTCTTTCTTTCCTTCTTTCTTTCTTTCTTTCTTTCTCTCTCTCTCTCTCTCTCTTTCTTTCTTTCCTAGCCGGTTGTCCTCTAACTCATAGCGATTCTCCTGCTTCAACCCCCTGAATAGTAAGGTTACATACAGGCATGCGTCACCATGCCCAGCTCATGTTTTCTTTACATATCTTAAACTCATAACTTTAGCTTATAATTGTGGCATTTTAGACTCTTACAGAAACTAACACTGCTGTTTGTTGTTTGTGGATCTGTCACTACAGTGGTTTGCTTCCTGCATTCCCTCCTCAGACCAGGCCGCAGTCCCAGGCCTGACTTCCTCCCCTCTTTCCCTCTTGGATCAGGCTCTGGGCCAAGCCTGGAGCGGTGCTCCACAGATACAAGAAGGACCTGGACATGCGATAAAGCATTAATGAATGAGAAGTAAAAATACTGACACCATAATATTGTGAAAAACGTGCAGGTGGGAGGTAACAAGCAGAAACAAAAATGTACTGGAGTGATGCTGGATTTAAAAATCTTATTTTCCCCCAACTCCAAAAAAAGGCCAAGACCTGGGCTTGCTTTCCAGGAGCTACAGATGATGCCGGGAATGACAGCAGCAGTGATGGGGCTATGACGATGGGATGCAGCTGTCTGTCCCCATCACAGCCTGGGACACTGACTTACAGACATGATGGGACAAGACGCTGAAGAAGAGGAAAGCAGGTGTGCACAGGACAGTCTGGAAACGCCTTGAAGACAGAGGCCTAAGTGCAGTGGTGAGGTGGGGGCTGGCTGGGGACTCAGGGAGCCCAGGGACACTGGCTTCATAACAGCACTGACAGGGCCGGGGAGTTAGCTCAGTGGTTCTGGCGCCTGTCTTGCAAGCGCAAGGGCCCGGGTTCGATTCCCCGGTAACCACATACAATACTGGGTGTGGAGACCCACACCCAGCAGCAACCAGTACCACATACCACAGTGCCGGGCGTGGTGGCTCACGACTGTAATCCCAGCACTCGGGAGGCAGAGACAGGAGGATTGTGATGTGAGTTTGAGGCTGAGCTCAGGGCCAGCCTGAACCACAAAAGCGAGACCCTGTCTCAAAAAAAAAGAAAACATAACAGCACTGACAACCCCCCTGGGTACCAAGACGGTAGCACTCACGCTTGACCTAAACTGGGAGACTGCACGCCATCTCCCTCATTCTTCTCTTCCCTCCACCTGACAGATAAGGGGCAGGCCGGAAAGTGCAAGGAGCCGACTTCTCCCCGGCACTGCGGAGAAGACACACGCTTTCTGCACAGGCCACAGTGCCCAAGCTTCCTGCTGCCCGGGCTGCAGGTGCCCGCTTCCCCACAGACCATCTCTTAAGGTCTTTCCGCCCCAAGGTGCTTTGCTGAGCCGGGTGATATGTATTCTGGTATGACAGTGGCCTTTTCACTATGCCTAATGGACACAGGTAGGCTGAGGACACTGGGGGACCACGGTGATAGATGGAGAATGCATCAGGGTTGGGGGACTCCACTACCTGGATCCCGCCCCAGGGAGAGGAGCCCCCCTCTCCCAAGGACTCCCAATCCCAGCTCACTACCCCGACCTCAGACAGTGTGGGGTAGCCGCAGGACGGTGCTCAGGGAGCAGACTGGAGCTTCATGTGTGGGGGTGACATATTCACCGGACCTGTTGCTCCTAAAGTGACTTTTCCAGTCAGGATGTAGCTCAGGGGTACAGCGCCTGTCTGGCAAGGGCAAGGCCCTGAGGGCGATTTCCAGTACCAACATAAGTAAATAAAATAAAGTGACTTTTCTAAACTACAGATATGACAGACTCTCCTTCTGAGGAGTGCTCCTTAGCTGCACACACAATGAGTACCCTGTGGGCTGACCTAACACAGCGTGGCCTCCAGTCCTCAGAGCAGCCAGCCTTAGACTCAAGCTGCAGCTCAGCAATTACTTGTTGGAAAATCTGAGAAAGTCCTTTAACCTCCCTAAGCCTGATTCCCTCATCAAGGAAATGGAAGCGACAGTCCTGAGCTTCCTGCGATGGTGTGGAGAGCACCTGAGACCATGAAAAGAACAGCGGGAAACATTCAGAAAACCTTAATGAGTGTGCCTCCCTCTGACCACGTGTGTTGACATCATTTCTTTCATTGAACAGCTCTGATCTAGCAGGGTAACTAAGGAACTTTAAGAGACTGAGGGCCTACCTCATGATTCCACTACTACAGAAATACTCAGTGTTTGAGTAGTAAGTCACGGGAAACACCTCAATGTCCAACAAGCAGAGTAAATAAACCAGAGCCTTTACACAGGGTGGTGTGGCACATGCCCGGGGCAAGGGGGCCAGCAAGGTCAGGAAGGTTAAATCGCAGACACCTGACTTTGAGTGAGAAAAAAATCAGCCACAGAATGACCAGTGCGGTATGGCTCCCTTCTTCATAAAGAACAAGCGATTCATTTTTTTAGATTTTCACATACTCAGCGTAAGAATAAAAACAGGGAACGGTCAGAACCAAAAATTCAGAACGGTAATTATCTCTGGAGAGGGAAGGGGCTTCCCACAGGAGCTGTCATGCTCTCCACCATGGCTTATTTCTTAAAAAGAAGAATATGAAATAAAGGAGGCACAGCATTACAATCTGACAGAGATAGGTGATAAGAACGTGAGAGTTGTATTATTTTCTGTGTTACTCTGAAGACTTGAAAACATGTCATAATTTTTAAAATAGTGCAGATCCGGGCTGGTCTGTTCACCCCTCACCCCCCACCCCCTCAGTCTGGCTGAGGATTGGAGCGAGAGTCGGTGTCTGTGGTGAAGGTGCAGATGCTCCCACTTCAGCCCTCCTCTCACCAGATCCACAGGGCCGTCCTGACCAAGGGCAGGGGCAGATGGACTTCTGGCCTCGCAGGTGCACAGGGAGGCAGGTGTGCTTTGGGACTAAAGAGACGGGCCTTGGGTAGCTGAGGGGCCTCGGGCAATATGTGGGTGCATACAGAACAGGTATGAACATGGATGTACATGCTCTCAGTACCCAAATCACTTTTTTTTTTGGTAGTACTGGGAATTGAACTCAGGCCCTTATGCTTCCAAGGTAGGCGTGGTACCACTTGAGCTAAATGCCCCTAATTTGGGATTCTTGTGGGAGACCTTGCTCTGTGTTTGCCTTCTCTCTTGGAAATCACTTCTCTAGACCCACCAGGTTCTCAGTCAGACTTGGGCAGAAAGGAACCTACCCAGACTCCAGATTTACAAGGGCTTTAACCTCCAGCAGGAAGGGAGAGGCCAGCCCAGCCTCCCTGTATTTTCCAAAGGAGGGACCAGAATTCTTAGAGAGGTTAAAGGACTTAGCCCAAGTCCTACAACAAAAAGGATCAAGACAAAACTTACCAGGCAACCCTCTCCCAGGCCAGGGTGCCCCCCAGCCAGCCCACTTCCAACCCTGGTGCCCCAGGCACACAAAGACCCTGGCAGGCAGTTCCCAGATGTCAGGTGGCAACAGGCTCCTCGCCTCTCCGCTCATCTGTCAGCCTCAGGCCCTTGGCAAATATTGTCTCTAGTGGTGAGGCTCCAGGCAGGGCAGGCACTCCTCCCAGCTCACCTGGCCGATCTGTGCCCAGCAGGCTCCTGGCAGCCACGCCTCCCTCCCAGCAGCTGCCCCTACCAAATGGGTCAGGAAAGAGGAGTTGCTGCTGGTGCTCAGGGAGCCAGCAGCTGTCACTGCTTCTGGCAGTGGGGGGTCTCACGGGATTCTTCAGCGGGCCTTGGGCTGGGCAGGAGAGCCCCGGTAATAGTGACAACGCCCACCTTTTACAACCCCGGTTCCTGCTGCTCCCAATGGCTCCAGCTGCACCTTTATGTCCCCCAAGGAGCCCAGAAGATGACGTGGGTGGGTCCTCTGACAGGGACCGAACTGGATTCAAATCCTAGCCCCAACTCTTACCTCCTAGATGACACAAGTCAAGTCACTTAAGAGCTATGCCTCAGTTTCCTCATCTGTTTCCTCATCAGACCAAGGCCTCCCCCGCAGTACAAACGCGACGAGGCAGGTGAGGAAGGCGGCCCTGCTCGAGGCTGTGGCCACAGCGTGCAGACAAAGTTGGCCCCCGCGGGGGTGCAGGCCCGGGTCTCCTCGGCGGCCCGCAGCCCGGCAGGCCTCGCACCCCGAGTCGGGAGCCAGAGCCGGAGCCGCAGTGCGGGCCGCGGGGAGCCCGGCCCCGCCCCAGCCCCCGCCGCCCGCGCGCACTCACCCCGCGGGCAGGGAGCCCGGTGCGCCCGCCGTGGTCATGGCCGAGGGCGCGGGCGGCGCTGCCCCCGCGGGACGCCAGGCGCGGCCCAGGTGCTGTCGCGGATCCCCGCGCCCGGCGCTGTGCGGCCGAGCCGCGGACGCGGCGGCCGGGGAGGGGCGCGCCGGGGGCGGGGAAGGCGGCGGCCGGGCGGGCCTCGGTCTGCCCCGCCGCGCAGTGGGGCCATGGCCGCCCGGCGCCGCCCCGGCCCGCGCCCTCCCGCGGACCCCGGCGGGGGCGGGAAGTTGTCCTCGACCCGCGCCGCTCCCGGCGCCCCCGCCCCGGCCAGCCTCGGCGCCGGCCCCGCCGCGGAGCAGGGCAGGGCGCGGGCTCCAGTGAGGTGCGGATTTTAACCCAGCCTCTGGCCGGCGAGGGACCGTTTGCCGGAGATCGCGAGGCGGGAAGAGAGACGTTTGTGCTCGCTGCTGGGACGCGGCTCACTCTCGCCTTCCCAGCCCTCGTCACTGCCATTTCGCAGAGGCAGAGACTGAGGCGCGCAGTTCTGTGACTGCTCAGGGCCACTCAGATAAGAAAGCCCACTACTCCCGAAGCCAACGCTCATCCCGGCGACCCCTCCTCCGACTCCCAGCGCCTGCCGGAAGACACTCCTCAGCGGCCCTGCGGTGGGCGAGCAGGCCCAGGGCTGAGCCAACCTGGCCTCCTGGCAGAGAGCCCTGGGCCAGGAGGAGTTAACAGCCACTGCAGCCTCTGGGCCCCAGATGCTCTTAACCATGACTCATCATAGCACGTGGCTGCCATTAGAGTTGTCCCTTCACAAAGGCAGGGGACAGGAGGAGGAGGAGGGACTTCAGGTCTCCTGGATCAACCCTGAGCTCCAGGATGTCAGAGAAGGAAGCAGGAAGGGGCAGGCTGCAGAAGCGGTCATGGTGGACAGGTGTACTAGACTAGATCCCAGGGGAGCTGGGCAGGGGTGGGGCAGGGACAGGGTCTGAGGTATCACTGCTTACATAAAACGGGGTCCCAGGGGAGCTCAGATGCTCACTTGCAAGAATCACTGAACTCTGGGAGCCTCAGATATAGGCACAAAATAAGGTAATTACAAAAGCTGGCTATGATGACACCCACCGGCGACTATAAGGAATCCAGGTGTGTGGGAGGCTGGAGGAGGGCACCAGGGCTGACAGCTGTAGTGTGTAAAGTAGTGTGAGAGGAGATAGCTGGGGGTGGGGGGTGAGGGTTGCTGGGCGCCCTAACATATCCTGAGGAGCTCTCCAAGCCTCAGCCATCTGCTTCTACTGTTCCTCGGCTAGAACACACACTCAGTGTAACCAGAGCCACAGCAGAAGCTTGCCACTAGGAGGCCTCTTTTCCAAAAAAAGGGTTACAAATTTACTAATATGAAATTGCTAAGATCCTCCAGGAGTCTCAGAAAAGGCTAGGCCCATGGACGGGCACTCTGGAAGTTTTCAGCTACATTATCTCCCAGGTAAATCTTTATTGTATTTGACATTTATTTAGAATCGACCACATAGCGGGTGTGGTAGGATGTGCCTAATCCCAGGCCTCTGGGAGGCTGAGGCAGAAGGATAGAAAATGTGAGACCAGCCTGGGCAACACAGTGACTTAGCGAGACTGTGTCTCAAAAAATTAAAAAAGAGGGCCGGGGATGTGGCTCAGTGGCACTGCGCCTGCCTGGCAAGTGCAACATTCTGACTTTGATACCTGGTGCAAAAACATAATAAAATAAGATAAAGTGGGCTGTGATATGCTCAATGCTAGGCCTTGAAGATTCAATCCTCAGTGCTGGTGGTGGGGGACTTTCCAGAAGCCCCAGTTCCTCTGTACCCCACGAGTGCTCCTGCTTCCACAGAGCCCTGAGGCGGGCTTTCTGGGTGCTCACTGCCTAGCCCCTCTGGTTGTCACTGTCGGTGAGTTGTGTATGCTGCGGCGCGGGGGAGTAACAAGAAAGGTTGTTACATGATGTCTCTGCCATCAAACTGGAGACTCTGGTCAGGATCATCCCTGCGTCTCCAGGCCTGACAACTGGTGCCCAACTGACTAATCACCACCTTCAATACAAGGCCCAGCACACTGCTGTTTCCCTTGGAGGCAACTATTTCATCATGGCTGACGCATATCAGAAGCTGCTTCCCACCCCACACGACTCTAAGCCTCAGCTTCCTCAGCAGTAAAATAGAAATGACACTGCCCACTTCAGAGGGCTATCCTAAGGATGAAGATTTCATGCATGTCACCAGTAACTGGTTCAGTGGTATAATTCCCACGTGCCAAGAATTCGTGGGTGGGAAGTGTACAGCAAGCAGGGCCTGGTGATGGCTGGGGTAGGCGCTGGTTTCCACTCCTTCCCACTTTACAGATGGGAGCCGAGCCCAGCGAGGTCTGTGCCAGGGCTGCTCTTGGAGCTGCTGTAACCCCTGCCTGGCACAGTGCTGGGATCCTGCAGCCAGTCACCTGTGAGTCACAGCAACAGATGGGTCCACCTTTAGGAATCTCCATCTGGGCCATCCCTGGCCCCCAGGAGCTATGAGTCACCGTTGTGGTTCCTGCCTCCAAACTCAGGTCCAGTGCTCAGATCCCAGGCCTATTACCCCAGCCTGGAGTTGACAGCGGAGCCCCAGGGGCTGGGAGGCATCCTGAGTCCTGGGTCCCTCCCTCTCAGAGGACTGTTTCCTGGTGCTCAGTGCCGGGGAGATGCCAGGCCTGCTCTCCTCCTCATTTCCACCTGACCTGAAAGAACAGAGCTCCAGTCCCCACCCCCTCAGCAGCCCCGCCCCTCCTCCAGGGATTGCGTTCACCTGTGCCAGCTCTCAGTCCCTACCTGGTGAAGGAAACCTCCTCTCCCATGATGAGAGAATGGAGGCTAGGATCAAATGTGACACTGACCAACATTAAGCCATGGTGTGAGCCTGCGTCATGATCCCTCAGGAAGGGGGGCACTGGGAATGGACCTCCAGGTGCGCTGGAGGAAAAGCTGAGGCTATGAAGCAGCTCGGCACCCAGCTCTGCGTCTGCCTGGAGAGTAACCCAACCCTTCAGGGTCTGTGACAATAACTGAGCGACCCTCTGTCCCTGTGTCCCCTTCTGGTCCTCCCCCAGGCCCTTCCCTGGAAGAAAGTACCCTTCCTTGCCCCTGCAGCCTCTGCCAGCCCAGAACCACCACCCCTATCAGCACAGCTGGGCTCGTAAGTAGGTTTTCTTAGCTGGCCCCACACAGCAGATTATAAGCTTCAGCTGGTTAATAATTCACAAGGAAGCAGGCCTAGCAACATGGGCCCACGACAGACAGGCAGACAGACAGACAGACTATTCACTTGGGCAGTCACACTGGAGTAGCATCTGGGTCTGCTCCTGGGAGGGGCCTCCTCCTTCCCATGGACTCTGCCCCTGCTAATTATGTGGCTTTAGGTGCATTATGGTCCTACTGTCCCTTAGTTTCCCTCTTCTTTTCAAATACAGAGGGGAGAGAGGCCTGGAAGGGGAGCTCAAGGGCCTTCCCTGCTTTGATATTCCAGGTTTGGGACCCTAGTCCCATGATACCCCAAGTCCCATCTCTAGGAGCTGCCAAGGGTGTTCCTAAGGAAGGAGTGTAAGGGACCAACAATACTTCCGACAGATATAAAGGGCTAGCACTCACATGGTGCTTCTAGCATTGAGTAGGACCCTACTGGGGGCTAGAACTTGGGCTGCAAAGCCAAGAAGACCTGGGTAACTATGTGGCCCCACCATCCCAGGGGGTCAGACTCAGGTGAGCCATTGCAAGACAAGCTTAAAGCAGGTTTTGGAGCAGCTCACAGAACATCTTTGAAAGGCAGAACAGCACTCCAGCTCTGAAACCCTGGGCCAATAACTTCATCTTTGAAATGGTGATGATGATGGGCTGTTATAAAGATTCAATGAGGTAATACACTGAAAGCTCTTAGCCAGGTATGATGACACATGCTTATAATCTCAGCACCTGGGAGGCTGAGGCAGGAGGATCACCAGGAGTTCAAGACCAGCCTGAACTCTGTGCTTATCAAGACCTTACCTCAAACAAAGAAGCAACAACCAACTCAGCAAGGAGTCTTAGCATTGTTCCTTTGGCTCTGGCTTCCTTGCCTAGGAAGCAGAGATAATAGGATTGCTGTGAGCACCAAATAAGCCAAGGAACCCAGAATAATTGGGACCACATGAAGTAGCACGAGAAAAGGGTTCCCATGAGCCACACACCCATGAGCCTTCCCAGAACCTCGAGGCCTCTCAAATCAGTCATGGGAGGGACAAAAAAAGATGCAGGTCACCTGTGCCTGGAAGGTCACAGGCCAGGGTGCCTCTCCCTGTCTGGACTGAGCACAATGGCAGAGAGAACACTCTGGAAGCAGAGGGCACATTCAGAAGGTGTCCAAGGAAAAGAGCTGGACTGGGCAGGCCAGGGTCACGGGAGGGAGGAGAAGGGGAGATGGTCAGTACAGTGCTGCGGGCAGAGCCATTCACCTCCTCTCACCCCCTGGCACTCTTTGCTTGCCCTCTGTCACCCAGATGCAAAACAAGAGCCTGCCCACTCCTACTCATTTTCTTAGAAAGACTGCAGAGTCACCTTCAGCCTGAGACTCAACTCCTTTGTGTGGTGGCTGTGAACGAATCAAACTGGGAATAAAGGGGAAGGCTGTGCTGCTGGGTCTTGCAGGGTCTGGGTGCTGGTCACAGCCTGCTCTGCAAGGGCGCAGGAAGGACACCCGAGACTGCTGGATACGGAATGTGGGGGCAAACTCTGCTCCACTGGAAAGAAAGAGGTCAGAGGGAGTGGAGTAGTCAGCTGAGTTCCACCAGGAGGGAGTACCTCATGCCCACCGTTTGGGCCTGTGGAGGCTCATGCCGCAAAGTCCAGTCATCTGCAGGGTGAGAAGAGGACTTACTTGAAAGCAGTAGATTTCTGCACTATTTCTGGGGAAAGGCCGCTCTTGGGACAGGGAAGAGAGGCTTTGGAGTTAGCAGAGAAAGTGGTTCCT
Organism: Petromus typicus; assembly: GCA_004026965.1. Taxonomy (NCBI): domain Eukaryota; kingdom Metazoa; phylum Chordata; class Mammalia; order Rodentia; family Petromuridae; genus Petromus; species Petromus typicus. The sequence goes on along the minus strand of PVIR01001824.1, from coordinate 60,363 downwards.
CTTCCCAGCAGTTCCAGGTTTCCCAGGCCTGTGGCTGGAATCCACCATCGACCCCACAGACCCTTCAGAATCCTTCCTGTTCATGGCACACGCCTTGGAAAGTGTCCTCCACCAGCACGAAGGAGGAAGTGAACTAAGCACCGAACGCAGCCCCATCACTGTGAGGCCTCTTACAAAATGAGGCTGTTCAGCCCACGTGCACACAGAGTAAACTGAGGCTGTCTCAGATCAAGCAAATGGATCGAGGTCACAGAGCCAGGGAGCAGTGGGCAAGGGCGAGCAGCCTTCCGTGCCCTCACAGTCAGGCCTGCAAGGCAGTGTGTAGGCGAGGGTGATGGTGAGAGGGCACAGGTCCTGAGATGCCTCGTGAGAGCAACTGGAAGGAAGGAACACACTGGTATTTGTGCCCAGGAAGTGCCAGGTGCACTTACGCAGCCCACATCTGCGTTCCCTCGCCGGCTGGTGCAGGGACGCAGAGGCATCTGTGTGGGCAGAGGCCCTTCCTTGCCCTCCCCTTCGTCTCTCACCCTCCCATCTTGGTGGCTCGCAGTGTCATCTCCTGGCCTGTCCTGCCAGTCTTCAGATCTTTCTGCTTAACTGCCTTCTAATCTCTACCCCAGCGTCTCTCTCTCTCTGGGTCGTCATGCCAACCTCTCCTCTGGTCTCCCCATTTCCAGTCCTCCCCATACTGTAGCATCAGCAACACAGAGTCCTTGGAAGGCCGCAGAGCTCACAGGACGCAGCCTGGCTGGACCCTCACAGGCAGGCCAGGCCAGGGCAGCCCAGGGTCAGCAAGAAAAGATCAGACAGAGTGAATTCTCAGATCCAAGGCATGTTATCCTTCTCAGAAATCATCCCCTCAGATCCCCCTCAGACCTCACAGGAAACCCGTCCTGGGCAGGGTTCTTCGGCCCCTCCAGGTGTACAGTGAGGAATGCAGAGATGAGAGATGACCATGACTCAGAACTGCAGAGCAGCACCGTGGTCTTTACAGGGCCTGCCTGGGGCCGCTAGTGCCTCCAACACGGAGAAGCCCTCGTCCTCCTGTCTGTCTGGCCAGCCTGCCTGTGAGATGTGGGTCCGCTCAGGCACTGAGCAGCAGCCAGCCGGCCGCCCCTTCCTGCTTCTTCACACACGAGCAAGCTTGAGGGTTACCTCACTTCTGGGAGGCTCTGGGCATCGCATTGCCTCATTGCAAACCTTATCAGCGTCTCTTTCTGATGTTTAATCATTTCTGTGGTTATGTCTGTGGGTCACATTAGCATGCGGTCTGCAAGAGCAGGGGACCACGTGTCTGAAGTGACTGTGCCTGCAGTGCCTTGTACCATGCTTAAAACAGGGCAAGTGTTCATCAAAGTGTTCCGAAAAGCCAGGCGTGGTGGCACAGGCTGGTGTTTGCAGGACTGAAAGAGGCAGAAGCAGGAGCATCACAAGTTTGAGTTCCACCTAGGCAAATCAGTGAGACCCTGTCTCAAGGTAAAAAAAAAAAGGGTAGGGCTATCGCTCAGTGGTAGAGTGCCTGGGGGGTTGATTTATAGTACTTTAAAAAGATTAAAAGAAACAAACCAACAAAAACTGAAAGACAGAAGGACAGCCATGGAGGGACAGCCAAGATGCCAGAGCCCTAGAGACAAGGCTCTGTTCTAGAGATGGGGTCAGACTGGTGAGTTTTACATCAGGGTGGAGCAAGGGTGGCCTTGAATGTCCCAAGGTGAGACACTAAGGGCAAGACGGAACTACGCTAGGACGGGTCCCCACCTCTCCCTCGGTGGCCCTGAACTTTAACCTCAAGTGACAGAGAGCCACAGAGAACTGGCAGGTCTGTGGCAGGAAAGATAAAGGAAGTGGCAGAAGGAGAGGCTGGAGGAGCTCGGGGTGGGGACGAGGCGGCAGTCCAAAGTCCCTGGTGGGTGCCTGTGCTGTGGCCCGGTATGGGGACCCGGGAGGAGGGACAGGTTCGGGCTGAAGATGTATCTGAGGTGCTCCGAACACAGATGGAGGACGTTGCCTTGTGGTCTCCCTAGGATGGCGGAGCGAACTCCAGATGTGAACATGAAGGACTTGTGGGGAGGTTACGCTCGGAAAAGGGCAGTGACACGGCCTGGGAGGGCTGGGCGCCCTAACCGCACTGCGGCCCTCAGGCAGGCCCGTCCGCCCGGCGCTCGCGCACTCTGGCGGCCCTCAGCCCTGGTGCGGGGGGCGCGCCCCGCAGTCCCCCGTGCGGCCGGCAGCGGGCTGGGGCGCCGGGAGCACGTGGGGCGGGGGCGCGCTGCCTTCCCGAGCGGTCCCGCCGTGTCCCCAGGACGGCCCCTCGGCTTCCCTCCCGACGCCCGTCCCTCCCGGTACCTGCGGTCGTCTCTCCCGGAGGCCGTCCCCTTCCAGGGGCTGAGGAAGGCCATGGGCGCGGGCCGGCTGGGCGGGCGCGGGCGGCCCCTCGTGGCAGCGGCGGCTCGGTTCGGCTCGGGCGACGGCACCTGGACGGCGCGGGGCGGCGGCCCGCGGCTCCTCCCCGGCCTGCCGGCGCCTCCCTGCCCAGCGAGGGCGTCAGTGTGCGGGGCGGCCTGGGCTCCCAGCGCCCGCCCGCTCCGTCCCGAACCGGAGGCGATCGCGAGCACGTCGAGGGCCATCACTGGACGTGGGGAGAAACTGAGGCCCAAAGGGTGCTTGGGGACTTGTCTCGAGGTCGGGGAGCACTCTATTCCCTCACCGGGAGCCCCGCCGGGTCCCTCCTGCCTACTACCCTAGCGGTCCGGGCTTGGGTCGGGTCATGGTCCAGGTCCTGCCCGGGACAGGACAAGGCCTGGGGGTGGGAAGTCGCTGCCTGAGCCTCGTGGTGGACGCTGCAGGCCAGGCCTGGCTGGGGACTGGGATGGGACCAATTTACAGACTTCTGGTCCCCAGGCCACCGCGGGAGGTGGGGACACGGAGGATAAGCTGTGGCCCCAGGCAAACTCTTCGAAGTCTTACATTTGATCTTAGATCCTGTGCACTTTTAGTTACTTTAAATCCTACTGACTAGTGCAATACGCTTTGGCACCGGGAGCCCCTGGTGGTCTGGTCCGGCAGGTCTCTGGCTGGCTCTGCTAGGACCTATGGAAAAGGTCTTCTCCAGTTCCTCACACTTTGTCCGTGGTGTGTGTGTGTGTGTGTGTAGGGGCACAGAGCAGGGCTGAGGCCATTTACATGTCATCTAAGACTGGGGCAGTATTGTGGGTGCTTGTGCAACACAGATCTTAGGTCCAATAAATGACGACTGATTCTGGCCAGCGGGGTATTCATGAAAGTGCCAAACTCCCAGTTAGCCATTTTACATAAATTCGCATTTATCTTCATCTTTTTAAATGTTCACTGATACACACACACCCCTTCTCCCAGTTGATGAAACTGATGTTAGAAGCGGTTCATATCTGCGAGACCAAGTGGAAGAGCCAGGTCTTAAACCCAGACACACGGGTCCCTCCCTGCCTGTGTTGGGCATGAGGGGAAGCCTTGGGCCAAGTTGCTCCCAAAGTCCTCTGGGCCGCTGTCCCTCCCCAGGAGACCGAGATGACGGGAACTTTCTCTGAGTACTTATGGTCTCGGCAGATGAGCAAGGGCCCGAGAATGCTGCCAATCTGCCCTCACAGCCATTGTCCAGCTATGGACATGCCACTTGCAATGCAAACATGCCCCAACCTTCACCCACAAAGCCTCGTCCAGCTGGACAGCCCTGGGCACTATGGACAGCATGTTCCCCAACTCACAGGACTGTGAGGGTCCAGAACCCAGGCTACAACAGAAGACTCAAGACCCATCGAGCCCCTGAGCCTGCAGCAACACGGGCTCCTCCAGGAAGTCCTCTAGGATCTGCCGCCTGGAGAGGTTGCTCCCTTCTCAGAGGCTTCATTTGCTTCTCACAGAGTTTAGCACATTTTCAAATCCTTGCATTAGTTCCCTACATTAGTCTCTTCAGATTTCTGTCTGAAGAGATAGAGTATCTCTTCCTTCTCCTGCACTGAGTCTGTCACATTGCTATACCTAGTAGGTAGGCACTAGGTGCTGAGAAAATGAAGACAAAATAATCTAGCAAACTGCTACTCAGCATCGGCTCTATGCTGAAGATAAAGTGGCAGTATCTTTAGATGTACTACCTGAACTTCAGACAGCTCTTTATATTATCTCTAATATTTAAAATGCAAGGATTAGGGCCGGGGATTTAGCTCAGTGGTTCAGCACAAGGGCCCGGGTTCATCCCTGGTAATCATATACCATTCTGGATGTGGAGACTCACACCCAGCAGCAATCAGCACCACAGTGCCGGGCGTGGTGGCTCACACCCGTAATCCCAGCATTCGGGAGGCAGAGGCAGGAGGATTGCTGTGATGTGAGTTGGAGGCTGAGCTCAGGGCCAGCCTGAACTACAAAGCGATACCCTGTCTCAAAAAAAAAAAAAAAAAAAGCTAAGATTAAAAAAAAAAAATCAGGAGCTAGGTGAATAACCCCAGGTTTTTTGTGCCAGGGACTGAACTTCAGACTGAGAACAACATCCTTAGCCTCTTTTTAAAATTATGAGAGATTCTCATCAGAATGGCTTTAAACTGGGGCCGGGATTTAGCTCAGTGGGTCCAGTGCCTGTCTTGCAAGCACAGGGGCCAGGTTCGACCCTGGATAACCCCATACAACTATGCTGGGCATGGTGACACGCCCACCAGCAATCAGAACCACACGCCACAGTGCCAGATGTGGTGGCTCACACCTGTGGCTCACTTGGGAGGTAGGGGCAGGAGGATTGCTTTGAGTTCCAGGGGTAAATAGTGAGCTCTGAACCACAAAATGAGACCTTGTCTCGAAGAAGAACAGGGTGGAGGAGGAGGAGGAGGAGGAGGAGGAGGAGAAAAGAATAGCTTTAAACTTTCAATTCTCCTGCCTCAGCCTCCTGAGTAGCTGGGATTCCAGGCATTCATGCCCAGCAACTTTTGATTTGAAATTTCAGGACTTGTTTAGGTATAGGAGCTCACCATATATATTTCAGCTTGGCCTTGAATTCACTATGTAGCCCAGACTAGCCTAGAACTTACAAGGATTCTCCTGCCTCAGCTTCCCCAGTGCTGGGAGTACAGCGTGTGCCACCATGCCTGGCTTTGTCTCCTAATCTGCTCCATGATCTGTTTAACACTGTATTAGGCAAGTACTACAAGTACTCACTGATCCTCAGGACAACTATCATGTAAGTGCAGTTCATCTCGATTTTAACAGTGGAGAAATTACAGAGGAGGGTTAAGTGACTGCTCAAGATCGCACCAGCTGGCTAAGTGGCCACGCTGGAAATCAGCACAACAGCCAGACTAGACTTGAACCCCAGCCCGCCAGCAGTACAAGCTTAGAACGCACAAACCATTTATGAGCCACTTTCCCAAGCTTATCTTATTTGATGTCTCGTAACACCCCAAGGTGGGGCAGATCCTGTCCTTCCCCTCTGCCTCACTCTGAAGCCACACTGCCTGGCTAGAACCTTGGCCCTAGTGCTCACCGTGTGATTCAGGAGTTACCTAGCCTGGATGCCTGTGTACTTCCTTGAGAAGTTGTTCTATCCAGGATAAGAAGGAATGAACTGCTCTGGGTGACTTTCAAGATAACTGACATTAATTCTTTAATCACAGATCAATATTTTCCTACAATGTATTACCTTGACTGTCTTCCTAAAAATTGGATACAGTAGCTCTTCATCTCCATCATCTTTAATCCTTACAGCAGTCTTGGGAGGGAACTATCATCTCCATGAAGGATCAGCGAGGTGAAGACACCAAGGTTAAGTCACACAGGTAGGAAACTGTAACCCCAGAAATCTGCTTAGGGGTTTGTTGAGACGGGTCCTGCAGTTGTTGCCCAAGCTGAGCTGAACTCCCGGGTTCTGTAATCCTCCTGCTTCAGTGTCTCAAGTAGCTGGGACTACAGCATGTGCCACCAGGTCCAACTCCTGACAATCTCATTATATTTGCACAGATAACATGAGGACCCACATTTTATTTAAATATTTTTTGTTTAAAAAGATTAAAAAAAAAAAAACAACCTGGTAGCTTTGTCTTGTGACAAAGTATCTACTCAATGATTCTATTTCATTACTAAAAATACTTAACAGTGAAAATTTCATATACAACAGATCAAAGATATGCACACTCATCCCAAAGAGATCTAGTTACCAAACCAGCCAAACCAGACTGTGACCTAATTATGAATCTAAAAAAAGTGCCCCAGGTCTCTGCTACTGTGGTTACTACAAGGAAACTGAGGCAGGAATCACCTCAGCACCAGCAAGGGAAAAGAAACTGTATTCCTCCAACGTGTTCCACTTTTATTTTACTCCACAGCAACTCTTTGGTCTCTGTGTTAGTCCCTGTGAACATGTTCAATGGGAGCTGTTCTACTGAAGAAAATCAGGTTCTACCCTGAGCTAGGCTGAACTTATGAGATGGCAGGGGCCCCTTGGGAGACTGGGTTCCCTCCAGCCTGAACATCGTGTGGCCTTCTGCTTTAAAAAAATGTTTTTCAGGCCAGCCGGGGACTTAGCTCAGTGGTTCCAGTGCCCGACTTTCAAGTGCAAGGTCCCCAGTCCATCCCCTGTAACCACATACAATGTTGGGTGTAGTGGCTCACACCCACCAGTCATCAGTACCACATACCAGGGTGCTGGGAATGGTGGCTCCTGCCTGTAATTCCAACACTCAGGAGGCAGAGGCAGGAGAACTGCTGAGTTCAGGACCAGCCTGAACTACAAAATGAGGCCTTGTCTCAAATAAATACATACTAAAAAAGTTTTTCTAGTCACTAGGCTTTTCTGAGGGTGCAGGACACCTCTTTTGGGGGCCTGTTGGTCTCTCAGCAGGAGCCGCTGCTCTCCCTTCTCTGGGCCCCAGCACTCTCTGGTGTTTTCAGCACACAATGTTGTGAGACAAGTACATGCAGCTCTCTTACCATGCTGTACCACAAAGGTGAGAGCCTGGTATGTGCCTTCTCTGTTCTGGGCCTAGGACTCAGGCCTTCATAAATTAAAAGTCAACAGGATGACCTTCTACTGTATGGGTTGAAAACGCAACACAGAATTTTCTGATGGTAAGAGGTACGCTACAGATCTAGGCATGGAAAAAAGTATTTTAATTTTTTTTTTCCCAGCAGTACAGGGATAAACTATAGAGACAATGGGCCTTTTTTTGTTTTTTGGTGTTATTTGAGGTTGAACGGGGGGCCTTCAAACTGAGCTATATCCTTCACCCCTTCATTTATTCATTTTTCAAATTTTGAGATAGGCTCTCACTCAAATGTCGAGGCTGGGCTCAAACTTGCAATCTTGCCTCCCACAGTGTAATCCCACAGTGCTGGGATTACAGATGTGAACAACCACGCTCCAGAAGCTCAGGTCTGAATCCTAGCTCTAGTACTTTTTGGATCTGTGCCATATGCTAAATTATTTAACTTTTGTCCTTTGGTTTTCTTACTGTAAACTTGGAATATCGATATCTATTTTTTTTTTTTGAGACAGGGTCTTGCTTTGTAGTTCAGGCTGGCCCTAACCTGTGTAGCCCAGGTGAGCCTTAAACTCACAGCAACTCTCCTGCCTCTGCCTCCCGAGCGCTGGGATTACAGGCGTGAGCCACCATGCCCGGCTCAGCACCTGAATTTGAAGCTTCCCAGATGACCCTGATCCTAACTAAATTTTGAGACCTACTTACTCCCTTCCTTCCACCAACTACATCTGTTCAGACTCTAACACCCATCAACCCTTCACCATCCATTTTCAAGTTATTCTTTCGTCTTAGGCATCAGCCACAATTATATTTTAGGTTCTTGCCATCTCTGATGGATGACAGCAGCCCCCTACCTGCTATGTGTGTCTTCTCCGGTTTGCTACTAGAGCAACGTCACCACAGGGAGCTCTTTCTTACAATGACCATCAGGAACCTGCACCTCTGCCCACAACCCTGACCCCCTGTCACTGAGCGACCCTGAACTCCATTTGATGAGCAAACGTGGAGGTATTTACTAGGTGAGGAACATGCAGTGCAGAGGTCAAAACCTTCGCCATCACAGGGGTCCAAACCCGGGAAGGGGTGAAATTAGAAGGTCACTGTGCCTCCCAAGACTCCATGTGAACAAACGCAGACAAGGCCACGTTTCAGGCATTGTCTCTCCACACGTTTTCTAGCCTTTCACAGAAACAGGACAGAACAGATAATAGTGAGATTTGGTATGTTTTATTCTGGACCAGGTAGTGGCCCACGAACTTTACACACATGGATCGGTGGTGACTGCACACCTACTCACTGAGCGGTATGAAGAGAATCTGAGGGCTGAAAAACTCCAGTTCAGACTGGATTTACAGATAGGATGCTTTATTATTATTTAAAGTTCATTATTTCCATAATTAACCTACAATTTAGAAGTTTGAAAGTTAAAATTCTAAAGAGAGCCCAAATAAATCTGAACCTGTATGTAGAAGATGGTTGAATGCTCTAAGGAGTGCTGCCTAGCCGTGGGCACACGCAGCTGTCCTCTTCAAGCGCAGGCCCTCAAGCCAAGGCCAACAACATAAAGTAGCACAAATGACTAACATGTTCATCCTACACAAGCAAGCAGGGAGATATAGATATATATTTATATAATATATACATATTTTAATATTATATTGGTCCACTGAGTATACATATTTTAACAAAAGATAAGAATCTATGATCCAGTTAAACATACATTAAGGTCAGGGTACACTTATTACATCAAAAGTTGGGTGCTTATAAGTTACAGACACTTAATATTTTTCCAGAGTATTTTTTAATTAAAAAAAAATATTTTTAAAAGCATTTCAAACATTTGTTCTTTTTCCCAGTGCAAAAGAAGGTTGCTCAAGTCAACTTACCTTTTTCCTGAAGAGTAAGGGGAAGGGAAAAAACATCCCAGAAAATTCAACCTATCACAACTCCCAACGCTACCTTCTCAACCAATGTTTGCAGTAATTCCTTAGGCTACTGGATTAGCTTATCAAAAGTAAAGCCTTATGATTATAATTCAGCCCTTGCTTCATATGTTTTGATTTTTTAAGCTGTTATGTTTTTATTTATAAAAGTAGAAAAGCTATTAGCAGTGTAAGAAAGTAGTATTTTGAATGCCAGCTGTCCAATTGTGTGTAAAAGAAAAAAAAAAAAAAAAAGCACCATTTCAAGATGAAATTAGGTGTTTTGAATTTATTGCAGACTAGACTGTACCTTAGTCTGTTAATATTGATCAATACCACCTTGACTTGTGACCCCAGAGAACTTCAGTTAGTTTTCAGGCACACTGTTCTTTATCCTGATATTTGATAAATCACCTAAGTCAGTAAGACATGCTTAAAAATAAGAGTACGATTTACAGACTATTTCAAATTCAACTTTCTGCTAGGTCTGGGCTTGTCTGCTAAAGACCTTGTAACACATGCAAACTTATTATATTTTGGTGGCTTTTTTCTTTTCCAATTAAAAGAATTTCTTTTTTTTTTTTTTTGCTAGCTTGTCAATTTATAGGTGAAAAACCCGGAGAGTAAATACCCTAAATCACAAAAATTAACAAGAAGCAACAAGATAAAATACATGTCACTTTTCTATTTGTAATCACTGAGTTTTTCTATTTCAAGTAGTTGAACCTTCATTAAACAAGAAATTTAAAAAAACAAAAAAACTAAAGTACCTCCCAGTTGTAGCTTGCTCAAGTTTCTTCTGTGAAAGTACAGGAATAAACCTGTCATGAACTAAGAGGACAACGCCCAAGCATGGCAGGAAAGCTGCATGCTAGGAGTTTACGAACACTGAGGAGCTAAGTATTTTACATGACAAAGTTTCTCTGCTGGCACTTAAAGTGAACATTTTCTTTCAAATCTGATTTGTAAGAAACCGACTTTGTTAATTAGCAAATATATGGAAAGATATCTAGTGATCTATATTCTTCAAATCCAGAGAAAATTATTTTTAAAAATATATTTCACACATGAAGCTTTAATGTTTTTATTTAGGAAAAATTTGACTCTCAAATTCAAATGGTTCAACCCAAAGCATCCCTTTCTCAAAAGTGGAGTTGATCTATGTGAAAAGCTTTTCCTTGTCTCTAAAAAAGAAAAAAATTAAATAGTATTTTTACTGTAAGGAAATTTAAAAATGCAGTTTAAACCAGCCAATTTGTATCAATCATGAAAGAAATGAGTTCTTTCATTCCCCTCCTTCAACCACTAAAAGCAGGGGAGCACGCTGCAAACTCTAAGCACTCTGCCAGCTCCTGCCAGAGTAACCAGGGTGGCATGGGACAGACACAGAACTGTGAGTGCTCTGGCGGTACAGGGCAGTACAGAGGAGGCAGAGCTCACAGTAAACACACACCAGACAGGAGACTGTGAAGCTGTCTCATCTGATTTACTGCTTTCCAAAAAAAAAAAAAAATAATAAAGTAAGAGACAAACGTGAAATCGAGTTTTTTAAAAAAAACCTAGACTTTGTCACATTTACAGGAATCTTAAACCCTTTGTATTTCCATGCTCATAGGTAGCTTTGATACACATGGTAAATAGCTTCAGTATTCAGGAAGAACACTGTATTGTTGACAAAGGACAAGAGGATTCTTCATGCTTCTGATATCTCAGATTTGCTCAGTGCAATGGCCAGTTCTAGGTCTTCTTGTTCCTGCTGGTTCAGTCGGGCAAGCCTCTGCTCCTCCTCTCTCTCACTCTCCCTCTTGGCCCATTCAATCATATCTTCTTCAGAGGGATACTGCAATTGAAAAGACAGGAAAAAAAATAACCAAATGAATAAGTAAAACAAAAGAAAAAGAAGGGAAAACAGTTTTTATAAAAGTGCACTAACCGTTACCTCTAAAAGATGCTAGGAACAGTCTTTTCACCTATTTCTGTTCCCCCTAAATTTGTTTTTTGAGACAGGGTCTTGCTCTGCTGTGCAGGCTGGCCTTGAATTCACTATGTGAACCAGGCTGGCCTCTTAACTCTTGGCAATTCTCTTTTCTGCCTCAACTTCCCAAGTGCTGGGATTACAGGTATGTGCCACCACATCAGGCTAAACATGTTTAGTTTCAACCATGTTTAGTTAACTGGGTTTTTTAAAAAAATTGATGTATTTGGGCCGGGGAGTTAGCTCAGTGGTTTCGGCGCCTCTCTTGCAAGCGCAAGGGCCCTGGTTCGATTCCCCGGTAACCACATAACAATACTGGGTGTGGAGACCCACACCCAGCAACAATCAGTACCACATACCACAGTGCCGGGCGTGGTGGCTCACGCCTGTAATCCCAGCACTCGGGAGGCAGAGGCAGGAGGACTGTGATGTGCGTTTGAGGCTGAGCTGAGGGCCAGCCTGAACTACAAAGTGAGACCCTGTCAAAAAAAAAAAAAAAAAAAAATTGATGTATTTGACAGAAAGTCTATGTCAACAAAAAACCATTATAAAAATAGAAATGTTTAAGGTAGATCATGAGATTTAAAAACAGGAAAGTTATAGACTTTTAAACCTAATATATATTAGATTTTGTTAATATTGTTTAAGCTTTAGTGAGCTACTTCATCTGATAAATCTCCTAAAACTTAATCCTATAGGTGACTTTTCACCATATACTAACCTTTGAGGTATAGTAAAACTATGACTAAAAAAGTCTCTAGAAATACTGAATAGCAAGATATGAACCAAATTATTAGTGTGCATTTGTGCATGTGTGTGAGTGCATGCGTGTGTGCTATGAGGGATCAAATTCGGGCCATCATGCTTCCAAGGCAGGTGTGGTACCACTTGAGCTAAAATCCTCGGCCCTCAATTTATTATTTTTTTAAACAAAAGCATCTTGCAAATTGTGGCAGGCTTTTGAGAGCTTCTTGTGACTCAAGTTTTTAAAAAAATCTTAACAATGGTGATTATTAGGTCAAGTAAATAGTTTTACACTTAAAAACAGCAACTTTGTCAGAAACTACAAACACAAAATTCTTGGTTTCAAATCTTGTTACACAGATTAGGCTCATAAAAGATGACAGAAATTGTCAGATTTCTTGAAAAATAGTAATTTTTGCTCTAGGGAATTAGAGGACCTGTGAAATTTAATAAAATTTAGAAGATCTTTTACAATAAAAAAGGAGGATTTTTTTTATTATGATGGCTTTATATTATACTATATTGAGATACTGAGTATGAAATAAGCAAAATGCCTCAGCTATTGTTCAAGACTCATTTCCAACCAAGTTTAGACTTTGCTGAAACTATCTTTAAGACATGAAATGTCACAAAATGCCAAAGGATTATTTTACATGAAAAGAATTATAATCTCTTAAGAAGGCCAATTCTTGATTCTCTGCTTGAAACAGCTCAAATTCCATCTGAAATGAAAAGTAAAGCCAGGATAATTCTGACACTCTAGGTGTATAATATTCAGAATACTGGTTTCCTATTTATCCCGTCCCATTCCCTGGAAGCTGCTGTGCACAGATTCAAAAGCGGCGGAGTGCAGCTACCTTCACTGCAAGCAGACTCTTGCCTGTCTGCTAACTACAAGCAGTGGCAGAATCAAGCAACTCACTGAATAAGCCAGTGCTGAGCTTTGCTAAGAAAGGAGACGGGCAGACTGGCCAGCATCACCTATTGCCAGAATCAAGGGAATAAGGGGAGAGAGGAAAACTCGTTCGTGTGTTATATAATAGGCAATGATACTAAAAGACCATATTCTCTGGAAAACAAAAAACTGAGAAAATGAGACTTTGTTAACAACTCTTAAAATGCTACTAAAAGACAAAACAACTTGGTTTTATGTGAACAGCAGTGGAGTTTACGACATGCATCATGTTCCCCCAGAGTGATGGCTCCTGCTGCCTGCTCCACATCTCAGATCCTAAAGCATTCCTCCTGCCATCACCACAGCACTCTTCCATGATTTCTGATGCCCTTCCTTTTTCACCAGCTCTGAGAAAACAGACTAAATACAGGAGCTAGTGAATTAGAGCCCTCCAGATAAAGACTGCTCAGATCTTGAAAATAACCTTCTTTTTGAGACAGTCTGTCTCTAGCTACGTTGCCCAGACTGGTCTTGAACTCCTAGGATTGAGCAATGCTCCGTCGGCCTCCCACAGTTGAGATTACAGGTGCACATCACCATGCATAGCAGACAGCTGTGGTACTGGAGATAGAACTGAGGGCCTTCACACTGAGCTACATTCCAGCTTTTATTTATTTTTTTTAAATTTTGAGACAGAGTCCCATTAAGTTGTAGGCAGAATTTGAAATTTAGGGTCCTCCTGCCTCAGCCTCTAAAGTGCTGGGATTACTGGCATACACCACCACACCTTACTGGTAATAACATTTTCTTTTTTTAAAGGTCAGGTCTCACTGCATAGCATATGCTATGTTGATCAGACTGGCTCTGAATCATTATTCTCATGCCACAGCCTCCCAACTGCTAGGATTAAAGGGATATACTACTACTCACAGAAACATTTTACAAAAACTATCAGGGGGCTGAGGTACAGCTCAGTGAGACAGCACATGCTTGTACGTGTCAGGAAATACATTCAATCTCTAGTATCAAAAGAAAAACAAAAAACAAGAACTACTATGTATGTAAAGTGAATAAAGAGTTATTTTCTAGTCACTTTATCATAGCCAAAAGGCTAAAAAGCTATTTTAGTTTCCATTCAAAGAACCCCTGGCCCTATACTCATATGGCTGCTGACTGCCCTCTGGAAATCATTAACATGTTATACACAAACACACACACAGTTACAAACACACAGCTTATTACTGGGATGATGCATCCAGTAAGCAGACAACAGATCACTTCGTGATGGCCCTTTAAGTCACCATCAACCTATGACCATCTGAAAAATAGTAACTGTCAGGAGTTTACTATATTTATATTCTAGAAGGAGAGTTTACAAAACAACTTACATATATCACAAGTACTAAAACTACTAAAATCATTTGTGCAATGGAATAATTTTAGAACTATCAAAAGAGAAATGTATTTTGCTTTGAGAAGAATTAAAGATCATTTTTAGTATGTTGGCAAAATTATATGAAATCATACAAATTTGGCAGACTCCGAAGTAATATCTGAAAACTCTTCCGATTGTAAATGTAAAGATTTCCCCCTGAACAGCCCATTCACTGTACTTACAGCACTGAAGTTAGCAAAATTGCTTGGGTCAGCCTCCTTACTGGCAGTAGTAGAAGTGAATGGATCACAAAACATACCAGGATCTTTTTCTTTGGGGCTATCACTGCCTGGGAAAGGCTGAAATGGATCATTCACTTTAAAGGGATCAGAAGAATCCAATTTGTTGATGGGTCTTTTCCCTAGATCAAAATCATTACAATTAACTCAACCAGTAAATACAGCATACAAGCACATAGAACATACAGAGAGGGAATGGAAAAAAACTATGGGTAGAGGATAGGATGAAAACTCAAAACACAATCTTAATATTGTCTTACATGGGCACATCAACAATCTCTCAAATACATTCAGGTAGGTGTAGCTAAATGAAAAACAGCAAATACAGGATGTGCCAGGAATTATATTTTTGTCCAAAGATCCCCTCTCAAAAGTAGTATAGTATCAAGAGGATAAATAAATAAAGAATAAATACAACAAAAGTCTTTCTTGTTATAACAATAGCCTGATCCTACTCATACAATCATCCACTGGTCGTAGTAATGATCTTTGAAAGCCTAGCAAAATTCTTCTGATTTTTCTCTGGATCTATGTATGTAAAACTTAACAGCATAAAATTAAAAATCACTTTGATAAAACTCTGCTGCTTATTGTCACGTGTAGTACTTTAAAATGAAGACTAAATAATATTCTAAAGTCCAAGGCCTGTATCTATGCTTGCTGGCAAACTAATCTTACATTAAACAGCAATCTACTGTCTTGTTAGTCACTTGTTAATTCAATACTATTTTCAAGCAAGTTCTCTAACTTTTTAAGTTTTAAACTTGCTACTTCTTGAAGAAAAGATAAAATACATAAATGTTAAAATATGTTCTCTTGTTAAAAGCTGCACAGTGATCGTACCAGAGTTCTCATCCCTAGAGCAGCTTACAGAGATGTTTATTTCCTCTTCCTGGATGGATCCTGTGATGGTAGTAGAGTTAGTTACTACCACTATCTAACAGATGAGGCAGCAGAGGCTGAGATATATGAAAGTATATACCTCAGGAAGACAGGAGCATACAGTTCAGTGGTAAAGTGTCTGCCTAGCATGTGTAAGGCCCGGGGTTCAATCCCAGCACCGCCAAAAACAGAAATAACAGAATCCAAGAGTAAACTGGAGGACATTCTGAATTAGATGTTAGGCTCTCAGTCAGTGCTCTTTTCAAAAACAGCCCTTTCCTCTTGTTCTGTCTATGATAATATACACTCAGGATTTTTCACTTTAATTAAGGCACTAATAGTACTTTATTTAAGATTTCAAAATAATCTCACTATTGCCATCTTTTTTCCAAGTTACTTTTTCATCTATTCTGAAAACCTTATTTCTAGCAATATATGATATAGGCTACTTTCCCTTAAAAGATAGCACCTACTGAGTTTACTTGATGTTTTTAAACAGACAAGCCAGTATTACCAACTGTACACACAATCTTTTTTTTTTTTTTTTTTTGAGACAGGGTATCGCTTTGTAGTTCAGGCTGGCCCTGAGCTCTGCCTCCAACTCACATCACAGCAATCCTCCTGCCTCTGCCTCCTGAGTGCTGGGATTACAGGTGTGAGCCACCATGCCCAGCACGGTGATGTGTGGTGCTGATTGCTACTGGGCGTGAGTCTCCACACCCAATATTGTATGTGGTTACCAGGGATCGAATCCAGGCCCTTGTGCTTGCAAGACAGGTGGCGGAACCACTGAGCTAAATCCCGGCCATATAAAAAAGTCAAAAAAGGGCCAGGGAGTTAGCTCAGTGGTTCTGGCGCCTGTCTTGCAAGCGCAAGGGCCCGGGTTTGATTCCCCGGTAACCACATACAATACTGGGCGTGGAGACCCACACCCAGCAGCAACCAGTACCACATACCACAGTGCCGGGAGTGGTGGCTCACGCCTATAATCCCAGCACTCGGGAGGCAGAGGCAGGAGGATTGTGATGTGAGTTGGAGGCTGAGCTCAGGGCCAGCCTGAACCACAAAGCGAGACCCTGTCTCCAAAAAACCTAAAAAAAAAAAAAAAAAAGTCAAAAAAAAGAAAAGTATTTGTCCAAGAAATATCATGAGGGAGGTTATTATGAAAAAGCAAGAACAACAATCTTTAACTGCTGAAGCTGAATTTATCAAATACGTCAAAGAATATATAGAACTAAAAGGCCAATGTGCCAAAGGTATTTTTTTCACAGGACACCTTGGCTGAACTGCAAGTACTCAGGGGATTGCCTTTAACCACTTTTTATAAAACACATTTTCCCTCATACAGTGCTAAACACACATACGCACACTTTGAATAAAACAAAACCAAAAAATAAAGCGATGAAGAATTTGTCCCTGGTACCCCCAATCACTATCATAAAATTAAGAGGTCTTTTTAGTAAGATAAACATAGTATTTTCCTTCCAGAAAGGCAATATTTTCTTTTTAAACAACTATATTGCTAAATTCTAGATGTCATAACCTATTATTTTTACATATTTTCTTTTTAAACAACTATATTGCTAAATTCTAGATATCATAAGCTATTATTTTTACATATTAAAATATTTAAGAGTACATTTTGAAGAAATAGGATTAACTTTCTGTTATGAAAATTAATTATAACACCAGAGTATGGGAAAGTGCTATTGAAATAATGATCAATGAGCTTCCAAAAAGCAAAAGATTTCGTCTGTACTCCTCCTTTCCCAATCACGGCCTCTCTGAAAGGATTAAGGGGGAAGAGGCAGCTGTCAGAAAGGCAGTTTGTGCCAGACACGCACATACGGCTTGGCAGGCGCATGCCTGCATTTCTGCTCTGAGGTCGGAACAGATGATGGTAGCAAGCTCCGCTGTGCACCTGACTTTCTTTGTTTGCATCTCTTTCCACAGTACCTAAGTATGTAAGCGAGGCCTATATGACCCTTTCAGAAAGAGAAGCCTGCTGAGCTGACTTAGGAAAGGCACTAACTCTCCTACCTGGTGGTGGTGGGCAGGGTCTTGTTGGAGTTCCAGTCTTTGGTGGCAGTGCTGGGGGTACATCTTCATTCTTCACCGATGATTCCTCAAATGCAGTTTTTGGAATAACCACACTGCTCACAGAGCTCGACGTAGCTGAACTAAAAGGATCTTCATTGCTCACCTTTGTTTAAAAAGATAATGTTCATACATGGGATATATACACACATATATTTCCATGTGTCTATGTGTATATTATTATAAAGGAAAGTGTTATATTATCATGTAGTATTTGGGAAGAATTAAGTATAAAGTAGCTTTATGTTGATTTTGGTTCTTTTTATAATTGATTTTAATGGTACATTTTATACATACATATGATCACATCCAACATTGAGAATCTGTACCTGTATATCATATTTCTTCCCATTTCCCTGTCCTCACTACAATCTCCTACCCGCCCCCCCCCCATAACTAAGCTTTATTTCCTTTTTTTTTTGAGACAGGGTCTTGCTTTGTAGTTCAGGCTGGCCCTGAGCTCTCCCTCAAACTCACATCACAGCAATCCTCCTGCCTCTGCCTCCCGAGTGCTGGGATTACAGGCGTGAGCCACCACACCTGGCACTGTGGTATGTGGTATTGGTTGCTGCTGGGGTGAGTCTCCACGCCCAGTATTGTGTGTGGTTACCGGGGAATCAAACCCAGGCCCTTGCACTTTCAAGACAGGCGCCGGAACCAGTGAGCTAAATCCCCAGCCCATTTGTTTCCTTTTTTTAACCATCAAAGTTTTTCTTTCTCTTCTTTACTTTCCCTGATCCCATCTTTCTCTTTTCTCTTTGAACATTTTCTATTTCACAACACCTATCATACATTTTGGAACTCATTTACACCTTCAGTTTCTCATACTAGATAAATGATATGGTATTTACATATCTGTGTCCTATTTATTTCACTTAGAAGTATGTCCTCAAGGTACATCCATTTGAGTGTAAGTGACTCTAATTTATCATTCTTTATGGCTGAGTAATACTTTGTTTTGTTAAAAAAAACCCTTCATCATCTTTATCCAGTCTCCAGTTGATGGTCATTTGGGCTGTTTTTCTTCAATTTTGAAAGCAGTTACACTTTAACTTTTGCATATGAGGACAAGTTCTTTTTAAAAATTGTTCTACATTCTAACATCACTACTTATACAAAGCAACAAATGAAACCAGAACAAGCAACTTCTAGATTGAAGCTACTTACTACAAAACCACCTGAGGTCTGTTTTAAAGAAACTATTTGCCTTTCCTGAAATGAGTATCTGTGTTAAATGATAATGAAAGAAAATGATTAAGACTCCATACTTCACCAGGCAGTTAAAAAAGGAAAGATTTACTTCTAATGCAAAGAAAATGACTCCTAGACAAACTATAAACACATACTGACAGCCGGTTTTTAAAAGCTAAGTGATTCCATGGAATAGTAAGTCCTAATACAGGTCTGGAAGTCCTGTCTTTCAAATATGTGGCATAATAAAAAGATTCACCTCTACAGTGAGTCAGATTTTATGACTGTAGATCTATTTAGGCCAGTGTTGTGTCTGACATCTGGAGCTGGACAGAGTACTGTGTGATGAGGGGGCAAGCAGTACACAAGAAGGTTTTAACATCGTTCCTGGCCTCTACCCAGTAGATATAAGCAGCACCTTCCACCTACTTGTGAAAGACAAGAATGTCTTGGGAGGGTAATGATAGTCAATTTGACATGTACCTAGACCATTCTCTCTCGCCCTGAATCAATACTGAAGCTGTGATGGAAACAAGGAGAGGGTAGTTAGTACTGGGCTTTGGGTATTAACTACCTTGTTATGACCCTACCACCTCGTAGCATAAATCAATTAACCAACAGAGGACGGAATGAGTGTTACAGTTATAGACCCAGACAGTAGAGAGGAAAAATGTAGTTCAAAGGGAGGAAACATGTTTAAACAGAACTGACATTCTTGAGTAAATCTGTCAGTAGAAAATTATACTTGCCCATATCATCACCATAATCTGTTTATGTACAGAGATGTCAACTTTGCAGCTTATCTTTTTTTTTTTGAGACAGGGTCTCACTCTGTAGTTCAGGCTGGCGCTGAATTCACTATGTAGCCTAGGCTAGCCTTGAACTCACAGCAACCCTACCTCTGCCTCCTGAGTGCTGGGGTTACAGGCATGAGCAACCACGCCCAACACTGTGCTGATGGGTATGAGTCACCACACCTGGCACTGTTGTATATGGTTTCCAGGGATTGAACCTGGGCCCTTGCACTTGCAAGGCAGGCGCCAGACCCACTGAGCTAAAGCCCTGACCCTTTGCAGCTTACCTTTAATTTCTATCTGAAGGTTATGACTTATTGCAGTATTTGTGAAAGGGTTGCTTTGAAGGAAATATATTTTCCCTTCCCATTAATCAATGTAGATTACCTTTGACAACGTGCTGAAGTCAGCAAATCCATCTCCAAATGATTCATTTCCAAAAACAGAAGCAAAGGGGTCTGTTGCTAAAAGAAGTAAAGAAAATCAATCAAATAGGACATACGGAATTTAATTTTGTGTCCACGTGTCTGTGTGTGTGGTACTGGGGATCGAACCAGTATTTTGTGTTTGCCAGGCAGGTATGGTGACACTGAGCTATATTCCCTTCATGTCCTCTTTTGACTGGTTACATTCAGATATTTCCTAAAAAATATCTTAACCCAAATATTAATTTCCAAATTTATATGCACACTGATAATCCTGGATGTATTCCTTTACAAAATCAATTGATGAATGATGCAAGATCAAAAATAAGAGAATTACTTTACTTCTAAGTAAAAAGTTTAAGGCTCTTTGAATACATGCCAAATAATACAGACCCTACAAATTTAAATTGCTGCTAATGAAGACATCAAGACACAAAAAGCTATATACGCCATCAATTCCACATTTCACATTCACCCTTCAAGGCCCATTTCAAATGCTACCTCATCCACAAGACCTGGAATAAGGTAGATGTCACTAAATCTCACAGCAAGAAGTGATTTCTTCGTTCTCTGTGGTAACAAATGCATCATAATTTTCACTATGATTATTTGTGATTGATAATCATATGTATTAAACAGTGAAGCCCCTGAAAGCAAGGAATAAAGCCTATTCAATGAAGAATAAGCAATCAAAAAACATTTACCAAAATAAGAACATGCTGTTCTTACCCTTGAAAAGCTCACAGTCTCCTGAGAGACACGGAAACAAACAGTACACAGTTACTAAATATCCAGAAAAGTTAGGGGAAGTAGCAAAGCAACTCCTGCACTTGAGCTTTTGAAGGGGGTCTTCAGAATATGAATGAAGTTGATGAAATAAATGGAGTTGAGGGAGAGCGCGGGCTTGCATGCAGAAGAAACAGCAACTTCAAAAGCACGACTTCACCGATGCTTCACAGGCATCTGAAGTCATCTTTCCATCACAGGGCTCTTTCCAAGGAGGCTGATATCTTTAGCAGGAATCAACTGACCTCCTCTCAGACAAGCTTCACTTTCTCAGGAATAACAGCTACGAATAACACCGAAGAATGTTTATAGAAAGTGCTGCCTGATGTAAAAAGGCAGAAAAAAATAAAGGAAGGAAATGCAAAGGAAAGAAGGGAATCTGGAGAGCTATAAAAGAGAAGGCAAGATAAAGCAGTGTAAAAACTCATTCTTCCTCAATTCTTCATCCTGATTTCAAATTACTTTCAACCACTCACTTAAATGTGCAAAGTGTAGCCAGGCGTGGTGCACTGGACTTGTAACCCTAGCAACATGACAGGGGGAGGCAGGAGGAGTGCAAGTTCAAGCCCAGATACCAACATCCTATCTCAACCAATATAAATAAGGACTATGATGTAGCTTAGTGTGAGAAAAAGTGTTCAGTGTGCCTATATTTCTAGAAATCAGTGTAGCATGGATATAAACAGAAGGGGTGTAAATGAAGTACATTATTTTTGTTTACTTTTTTACCATGACTGACAGGGTAGTGAAAATGGATAAAGGAGATTGATAAGAGAGACAGAAAAATCAGTCCTTTGGGAATATACATAAGCAAATCTCATCCTGAAGAGGATGCTGAGAAACTCAGATAAATATGCAAGAAATACTACAACTTTATCTACAAGACACCTTTTCATTACTATGTACCTACTGAATCCCCCATGGCATGGTCCTAGTCTCATGCTGAGTGTTACAGGCTTTCCCTTCTTCCTGCTGAGATACAGGTGAACAAGCTACATACATTTTCTTGATCTGTATCAGATGGCAAGAGAGCCTTGCACTCATTTCACTGGAAGAACCAAACATCTGCTTCATGCTTTTCTTCGGCCCACAGCCTTTGCAGGAAGTCACAATATGGGTGTAACATCTGAGTTAGGCCAGTGTTAGAGTTTAGGTTTAAAGTGCTCCCCAAGTCTTATGTGTTTAAAGGTAGGGCTTTGGGAAAGTGACTGGATCATGGGGGCACTACACTTCCCAGTGAGTTAACCCGCAGATGGGTCCATGGCCAAATGTGCAGAAGAGATGGGTACTGGGGAGTGTGAGCTGGGAGATGTGCTCTTGTTCCTGGGTTCCCCCTTCTTCCTCTCTCTGCCTCTTGGTTGCCTTGAGTTGAGTAGCTTCCATCTGTCATTCACTTCAACCACACTTCTCCTGCCTTGAAGCTACCTGTCCATGGTCTGGGCCAAAACAAATCTTTTCTCCTTAACTTGTGGGTGTCGGGTATTTTGCCACAAGAATGAGAAAGTAGTAAATACTGTCAGGCTGGACTTTAATGTTATAAGGTATATATGTGTAAGAAATTAATAAGAAGAATGATACTTTAATATGAGTATGCACTTTACTACAGTGTTTTCTAGACTCTCCTCATAAATTCCCTACTTAGCACTATGCTAAACCCTGTAAAGACATACCCTAGAAGAGTGACAGAACATGTTTTTCCAAATGGGAGAATTAGGACTTTGGCAAGAACTTCCTCTTGTGCACAACCAGGCTTTCAATGCAAACATAACCTCATTAGTATACTTGCCTCCCAAAGAAAAAGAGAAAGGGAACATGCTGGAAAAATATACAAAGCAAAATAAAAAAAATCACCCATCATCTCATGATCTAATAACCTTGTCAGTACTTTAGCATACTTCAACAGCCTTTTTTCCTGGTATTTTTTTTTCTTACAGATTTAAGATCACACTATGCTTTTTTGTGAAGATGTGAATGATACACCTGCCTTTTAAGAGCTTTATTTTTAAAAATTTATTCTGGTTTTTGTGACAAGCTGGTCTCGAACTTAGGATTATCCTCCTGCCTCATCCACCCAAGTGCTGAGATTACAGACATGCACACCAGGCCCAGCAAAGCTACGTTTTAGGTGTACCTCATTTTATCCCTTCCTTGATTTAATCACAGCACTAATCAGGATGTGGCTGTGCTTACTGCCTATCTTCTCAAGCCAGCTCTACCACAAGGGCCATGTTTTGTTCACTGCTGCATTCTCAGCACTCAGCAAGAGCTCAGGCAAATAGAGCATAGTCTTATTTGTTGAAAATATCCAAAGAAAAAAGGGATAGAAACTATTAATTAAGGTTATTGCATATAGGTATCTTCACATTTTTTAGTACAACCAGCTGACCAATGAAGAATAAGGGAAAGTAAACAGGCATGGTGGTACATGCCTGTAATTCTACAACTTTGGGAGGCTGAAGCAGCAAGATCAAGAGTGCAAGTTCTACTAGTGCAACTTAGTAACTTAACACAACTCTGTTCAAAACAAAAAAATTAAAAAGGGCTGAGATGTGCATCTATGCAAAGGCAGCGGTAAGTACAGCACAGAAAAAAAAAATGACCTAGAGTTGAGGCTGAAAAAATTCTCCAAACAGCTACATACCAAAGAATCCTGAGAGAAGTCTCCCTGACGTGTGGGATTAATCTTTTTTTCTGGTTATACATTAATTTCTCAGTAGAAAAAAGCGTAAGAGTACAGCAGTGGGAATAAAGTGGAGCAAATATTTGTGTTGTGTGACCCTGGGTATGTAATATTTCCTCTTTGGGTCTCAGTGGTTATTTGAAATTGGGGTAAATACACTAAAACCCTATATGTACTTCTCTCTTTCCTATATAAAGTTTAATAGATAATGACCTACATGATTTACTTTGCTTTTGTTTTTTAAGACAAGATCTTGCTATGCAGTTAAAAATGTCCTTGAACTCACTATGTAGGCCAGGCTATCCTTGAACTTGGCAACAATCCTCCTGTCTCAGCCTAAAGTGCCAGGATTCCAGGTGGGCAACACCTACATGATTTATACTATGTCATTCTGTTTCTCCACATTCCCATAATTAGAAGGTCTTTAAAACAGATTTTATTGGTACACTTTATATGTACATTATGATCACATTCAACTCTGGGTTTGTACCAGGACATGACACATCTAGATTCTCATTTTTCCCATTCTTTTCATAATTAGAAGTTTTTATGTCAAGTGTAACAAAATTCAAGAGAACAGTGTAGGGAAAAACATTACTAAACACAAACCTGCCTAGACAGAAGAAAAAAGATTTGCAAACTTGGGGCCGGCAATTTAGCCCAGTGGTTTGGCACCTGCCTTGCAAGCACAAGGGTTGATCCCTGGTAAACACATACAACAAAGCTGGGCATAGTGACTCACACTCAAGAGCAATCAGTACCACATCATAATGTTAGGCATGGTGGCTCACGCCTGTAATTCCAGCACTTGGGAGGCAGAGGCAGGAGGATTGCTGAGTTCCAGGCCGAGTTTAGGACCAGCCTGAACCAACCCCCCCACACACACACACGCAGTTGCACACTTAACAGTAAGAATTAAAAATAATAAGGAAACAATCTTAAACAAAAAGGATTGCTTCCAGGAAATCAATTAATCAACCAACTAAACAATCAATATCTTTGTTTCTCTCTCAATTCAAAATCTTACAGTACAGCAAGTTCAAAATAAATAATGGATTCGTTTCTTCAGCAGCAAATTCATAAGCTCCTCCTTATGCTCCAGAAACTGAGGTGGGTAGAGAAGGGATGTGACCGAGGATACCCTCTGATTCAGCTTTAGTAAATAGACAGGGATACTAGTAACGGAGATAGGATATCTGGAAGAATTTTCAGTAGTGTTTTATATTGCATAGACTGGACACCTCTACTTTCAGACATGTATCTGTGACATTATTTACCTATCTATCTGGAACAAAGGGCTAGTGACTTAGATTTGTGGCTAGCAATGTGATTAATGTTCAGAAAGGTATTTCTAGTAGTGGTGATTAACAGGCGAAAAGACTGAATGTAATTTAGTAAAATAGTCTACATAAAACACAATGAGGGCCCAAACAAACCATGCACGAGGAAGAGGAGACCATTTCATTTCATGTGAGGATTAAACAAAACGCTGTAATTTACTGGATATGGGAAATGAGAGAAGTCCATGAGTGGGTAATGGTTGTAAATAGTGTATTAATACGGAACACATATAGAAAGAAGTATAGATTTGTGTTTTTTTGTTGTTGTTTAAATATGTATTTTTTGAGGAGAGAACAATTAAAGAGGCATTATTTTGGGGTGTTTTAGTACTGGGGATTGAACTCAGGACCTTGTGCTTGTGAGGTACGCGTGGTGCCACTGAGCTAAATCTCTGGCCCTATTATGTTGAATTTTACAGTTGAACTTGCAGTGCTCTCAGGACATCTAAGGGGAACCGTACAGTGGAATTATGCAGCAGGTAATTTGAAATACAGTCCTGGAACTCAGGAAAACACTAGGGTCTGGGGCACTGTGTCTAAGTCATTAGAAAACAGACTACAGGTAAACACACAGAACGGGACTCTGCCTAGGAAATATGTGACAAAGACAGATGCTCCAAGCTAAATTAAAAACTAAAAAAAAAGAGCCCTCATTCTTTAGTATCGTTTTTAGTACACTGAGATTATTTTTTGGCTCCTGGTTTAAATATATGGGAACATCTGTTTGACTATAACACTGAGGGAATATTGAAGGCAAGCTGTCCTACAGAAAAACAACAGACAGTATTTGCTGCAGATAAAATTCAAACTTTGTAGAGAAAATTTGAATTCTGGAAACTTACATCTATCATGCAAGCTTAACCTAGTATCCGTATGTAAGGACTTTTGATGAGATGGATGGTGACATTAACAAATATGATCTTCTAATATTGTATAACAAAATGCATCAACATTTGGAAGATGTGTGTGTATATATACAAAAAACTCAATGAACCATTATTTTCTAAAACAGTCAATGACTGTTGCTACAAAATCATACAGGGGTATATTAATCAGTTTTTGGTTGCCAGGACACAGTATCATGTACCAACAACTTAAAAGAGAGGTTTGATTTAGCTCATGGTTCCACGGGATTCAGTCCACACCAGCCAACTCCAGGGGAAAACATGGCAGACGGACAAAGTAGAGCAAATCTGCTCAGTTCATGGGAGCTGGGAAACTCAGCAGGGCAACAGTGTGGGAAACACATATAACGCCCAAAGTAATGCCTCCATGACCTATCCAGACACTAGGAAAAGTGTGCTTTACTACTCTTCTAGGTAGTTCTTAATCCTATCAAATTAGCATGTCATGCTTAACAGTTACGGTAGGGAAGGGGGGATTCATTTAACATTTAAAGTAGACTAATGGATTTTAACCTAAGAGTATAAAAGTTTTGTGGCTATAGTTTCATGTCCCTTCTTTTCCGGTGACATTGAGCACTGAACCCAGGGAGCACTGAATTACACCTTTTTGTTTTGTAGCTTTGAGACAAAGTCTTGCTAAATTGCACTGGCTGGCCCTACACTTGCAATCCTCCTACTTTTGCCTCCCAATTTAGCTGAGGTTACAGGTGTATTATAACTAACATTGAGGACACTAAAACTTGTTCAGTTTTCATACAGTAAAAAGAAGAATACCAAATATACTCTGAAAAGGTTTTTAAAATGTTTTCTCTTTTTCTAAGTACATAACCTGCTACACAAGACCAGCTCTTTTTTAGTCTATACACTTCAACCACAAGAGCACAGGGCAACAAATTGAATGCGTAAGCAGAAAAGAGGATCCAGCTGTCTTTTAGTAAACCAGATATTAAAGAACTTTGCAGAAAGGTAGACTCACATAAACAAAAATGGAATATATGGAAAAAGACACTTCATGCTGATGGTAACTAAGAAAGCAGAGGGACTCCTGCCTTTAGTTAAGGTTTTATACAGTTACTTTGTAACTTGTTTTCTGTTTTTTAATTTTACTATAGCTCTTCCTCCTCCTCCTAATCTCGCCTGGTCCCAAGTCCGGGGACGGAACACAGGGCTTTGACACTGAACTATATCCATAGCCCTTTATAATGTTTAACTCTAAGACAGGATCTTGCTAAACTGCCCAGGATTAGCTTGAATTTTTGATCCTGACGTCTCCACATTAGTACTATACCACCATGCCCAGCTAGTGCTTTCCTTTCCTTTCTTTTACCATTTTACAGTCTTCCACTGTGGCTAAGGGATTTATTCCAATAATGTATTTTAATCTCTTATCATTTTTGGCTTATCTTTTATATATTTTTGTTTTGTGATTACCATGAAGCTTACAAAATATATCTTTCCATTATAACTATCTATTAAAAATGACAGCAAAACAATTGGGAAGAAAAGAAGTACACAAAAAATTTCCACGATGCTGGATATAGCAACACCTTCTTGGTTATGACAGCAAAAGTACAGGCAATGAAAGAAAAAGAAAAAGATAAAAATCCACTGTATCATAATTAAAAATAAATACCAATCAAATAAATAATAACAAAATCAAAAATAAAACAGCAAATAACAAAGAAATAAATTTACCATGATTCCTCAAAGATTCTTATTCACTCACTGGCTGCTCTTAAATGCTCTTTTTTTTTTTAAGGTTTTTGAGACAGGTTCTTGCTTTTTAGTTCAGGCTGGCCCTGAGCTCAGCCTCCAACTCACATCACAGCAATCCTCCTGCCTCTGCCTCCCGAGTGCTGGGATTACAGGTGTGAGCCACCACGCCTGACACTGTGGTATGTGGTACTGGCTGCTGCTGGGGTGAGTCTCCACGCCCAGTATTGTTATGTGGTTACCGGATCGAACCCTGGTCCTTGTGCTTGCAAGACAGGCGCCGGAACCATTGAACTATATCCCCGGCCCTCTTAAAAGCTCTCTTGAAGAGATCTGCTGACTCAATCAGCTATTCAAGAGTACTGCATGTAGGGAGAAGTTTTTCTAACATACCAGTGAAAAAAAGGTTCTAGTTCCCTGTGGACTTTAAATAATAGTTATAGGGGCCCGGGATTTAAGCTCAGTGGTTTCAAAGCCTGCCTTGCAAGCTCAAGGTCTGGGGTTGATCCCCTTAACCACATACAACAATGCCGGGTGGTGACTCATGCCCACCAGCAATCAGTACCACACACCACAGTACTGGGCGTGGTGCCTCATGCCTGTAAACCTAGCCCTTGAAGGCAGAGGCAGGACGATTGCTGAGTTTGAGGCTGAGTTCAGGACCAGCCTCAAAACACTGGGGAAAAAAAAAAAAATCTAAGTAGTAAGAGACATTAGATAAGATAAAAAGAGAAATTTATACAGTCTCCTGGAAAGCAGTATGTCATAATGAAAGAAGACACAACAGAAGCTTGGAGTGGTGGTGCATGCCTGCGATTCTAGCTATAGGGAGGTGAAGGCAGACTCGGTCAAGGCCAGCTGAGGAAACTTGGCAGGACTCTATCTCAAAATAAAAAATAAAAGTGGCAACGGATATAGCTCAGTGAAGGAACCCCTAAGGTTTAATTCCCAGTACCACCAAAACAAGACAAAATAGTAGCAAAAGTGACGAAGAATGATAACATGGGAGTTCTGGGCTGGGTAGTGGTACTTGTAAATGTCAGGTAGGTGGCTAAGTCAAGATTTGTAAGAGGTAACAGAGATCATCGTAAGGATAGTTTGATGAGAGCAAGAAGGCCCATATGGGAGAGACACAGTAAGCAAAGGGATTAATTATACAATATTACTAGGTCACTATAAAGCTTTTATTAAATACAATTTTATGGGGTAAAAGAAGAAGAACCAGGGATGGTATTAGGAATATAGCTTAGTGATAAAGTGTTTGCTCAGCATACATAAAGCCCTCGGTTCAATTCCCAGTACTATACCATATGTGCAGGTGTACACACACACACACACACACACACACACACACACACACACACACCATAAAAACAACAGAAAGCCAGCCAGCCAATCAAAGAAATAAATAAAATCCCAAGGATGATTCCATAGGTTTTCAAGTTGGAAAACATTAAGGATGAACTTGGCCGACACAGTGGTACACAACCACAATCCTAGCACTCTGGGATTACATTCTAGGAGGCAGAGGCATAAAGTTGCAAGTCTGAATCCAGCCTAGATAATTTAGTAATCTGGTTAAGATTCTGCCTCAAAAACAAAATCAAACAAACATAAAGGGTTTGGGTTTAATCCCTAGTACTACACAATAAGCACACAAAGAAGTTGTCATGAAGAAAATTCTAAAACAGCGTTGTGAAGGAAGATTAGGTAACTGGTGTTAGATAATACTGTAGTAGATTCATCTAACAGATATTCAAGTACAAACACAAACCAGTGTTTGGATATGTAAGTTTGGAACTCAGGAAAGAAATGTGGCCAGTGGTATAAATCAGTATGCCGAGGTCATGAAACCAAGTAAGACTCCCAAGGAGAACAAATGGAGAAAAAAGACCAGGAACTAAGACCTATGATAACACAACATTAAGATACTGGGAAAAGGGAAAAAACAAGGCAAAGAAAACTAAGAATGACTAGGAAAAAGAATGGAAAACCACAGACCTCATTGTCATGTGGGTCTACCTACTACTTCTTCAACTTTCAGAAAAGTGTACCTTCTTTCCATACCTTGACTTCCTTTATTTGTACAATAAACAATACTAAAATCACTGGTGCTACATCATGACTGTCCTATTAGGCAGCTGGCACCAGGTGGTTCAGGTGTGTATAGGACAGGAATGCACATAGTACTGGTGGTTCAAGCTGCCAGCAGCAAGATATACAGATTACAGCCCCATTGTGAATATGTCAATGAGTTATCTCATATAATCCCCACCTTACCCCACCTCCATACCTCGAATTGAACTCAGGACCTTGCACTTGCCCAGCAGGTGCAGCACCACTGAGCTACATCCCTGGTCCCTTATGTAGCTGTTGTGAGCATAGGACTAAGTACAGGAAGATGCCTAGCACACTGAGTGTTGGAACTCTGTGACCGTTCAATGATTCACAACAGCAAATCTCCCAGCACCCTCCTGGACTTCAATCATTTATTCTACCATCTTACAGGAAATGAACTGGGAACTGGAATTTAAAGGGAAGACCAAAAAGGGCACCAGCAATTAGCAACCTTGTACGTTAACAGTTCCACCTCAGCCTTAATCTAATGTAACTATTTCTTCATCTATAAATTAGCTCTTAACTCACCTGTCTGTTTTTCCTTGAATATGCTGTTTCTTGCCTCTATTCCTTGCTCAGACTGCTGCTAAGTTTTACATCCTCACTTTCCATACCTGCTTGCTGCAATCCTAGCCCATTCTTTCAAGGTGCACCACAAAAGCTGTGTTTGGTTTTGAAATCCTTAGTGTGATCACCTCCTCTTCCTAAATCTTGCACTTTTAATTTAATTCTTGTGGCACTCAGCACTTAGTGTGGGCAATCAAGAGTTAATTATAAATGCATTCACCTTTTTTTCTCTTATCTTTTCTAATCATTATCTCTAGCAGTATAGTAATTTAAAAGTTTAACAATCAGGATATGAAAAACATTTGAAAGAGATAATTTAATCATAGGTACTATAAATCTTTTGGAACTCTCATCTGTTTAAATCAATAAACAGAATTACATTAAGTTTTGTTTTTTACACATTTGCTTTTTTTTTTTTTTTTGAGACAAGCTCTCATTTTGTGGTTCAGGCTGGCCCTGAGCTCAGCCTCCAACTCACATCACAGCAATCCTCCTGCCTCTGCCTCCCGAGTGCTGGGATTACAGGCGTGAGCCACCACGCCCGGCACTGTGGTGTGTGGTACTGGTTGCTGCTGGGTGTGAGTCTCCACACTCAATATTGTATGTGGTTACCAGGGGATCGAACCCGGGCCCTTGTGCTTGCAAGACAGGCGCCAGAACCACTGAGCTAAATCCCCAGCCCCACATTTGCTTTTTGTATCCCTTACTCTTGCTACTCATGTTGGAACTTAATTTCTAACCTGAAAATAAGTAACACACTGTGTTAAATCTCATCAGTTACGGAGTTTCTACTAATCTGTCTATACTTATAATTCTCAATCTGTCACAATGAGGAACCTGGAAAAATAATGTATCCTACTTTCAGCATGATATTCAGAATTTACAAGTTTGAGTTTAGTTTCCTCTAATTTTCCAATCTCCAACATGCTCACTCCCCGTTTATTTGTTTTATTTTTAAATGAATAGTGGGAAAAAAGCCGAGTTACCTAGCTGAAAAAATGTTTTAGACTCCCAACAGACCTAAGTCTGAAAACTGTTTTACCTGGTTTGAATTTAAGAGAACTGTATAATCTTGATCAAGTAACTTACTTATCTGGTCTGTGTTTCCTGATGTTTAAAATAGTAATATTACTTAAAAGATTTTAAGAATAACTGAAAATCAGACATTGTAAATAGAGGAAAAAAAAAAAAAAAAAACCAAAAACCCGGACACTAAAATAACACTGAAAGTCATTAATTTTTTTTAACTTAGGCCAACATCCCTGAGAGAGAATGCTGACTTTGAAGCTACCAAGTAACACTACCTTTTATAAAGCAAAAACCTCTTGGGTTTTGCAGATATTGGATGCAGTACATATTCTAGAAATATCTTAAACATGACTAAGAAATGAGAAAATAATCAAAAGAGAAACTGACACACAAACACTTGCCACTCTGATTATTGGTAAATTATGCAATAATTTTAAAGGTGTAATTAATAGGGCCAGATATTTGGAGAAAAGAGGTTAAAGAAAAGAAAAGTGATTAACAATCAGTAAAAATGGAAACGTTACCTGAATCACTCGCTGCAGTAACAACTGTTCCACCAGGAGCAAAAGGATCATTGTGCTTCAATGTTTCTACCTAAACAAGTTACACAAACCATGACTGAGAGAGGCAACATTTCAGAGGTGGAGTATCACTGTCACTCTCAAGAAAACGTTCTTCATGAAGTCTCAATTAAGGGACACAAACATTAGGAACAAATATTTTGTCCAACAAATCTGCAGCCTTACTAAATGGAAATGATAATTATATTTTAATCTTTTAAAACTGTGAAATTCAACACGCATTCCAAAGGGTGTGTGAAATATTTATAGTTTAACGAATGTCAAGAGTAGAACTCGGTAGCATCTGTCACAAAGCTGCCAGCACCTTAGGAGGCTTCACGGGCCCCTCTCCAGGCACAGTCCCCTCTCATCTCTGTAGAAGTCACTTTACCCCGACTCTGGGAGTATTCATTTCTTTTTTTCTTCATAATCTCCTATATGTACATGTGCATGCTATTTTAACTTTTATTCTGAAGTAATTAAGATAGGACAAAGTTCTCACACACTTCAACCAGTTTTCTTTATTGTTAATATCCCACACAATTTTGGTACAGCTGTGAAAACTAAGGAATTGAACTAGCACAAAATACTATAAACTGTGGACTTTTCTCTCTTTTTTTTAATTCCATGGTCTCATGCTTCACTTAGGGTATTTGAGTGCCATGCTTGCAATATGTAATGTTTACATTCATCTTAGGGAGAAGTCACAAGTCTTAATTCTTTTTATTCCCCTTTTTTGCCCTCTCCTCCCTCTATTTATATGATTTCCTTCTGACATTTCCATTTCTTTGTTCTTTTTAGTTCATATTTGTAACACAATAATTACATCCACCGTGGATAGCTGGTAGATGACACAACTTGCTATCCAGGTCTCCCTCCCCCTCTTCCTTTCCCTCCATATCTTTGTCCCCTTCCCATTTGCAAAACATCTACCTGTTTTCTTTTATTTAGTTCTACATTTTATTCATACTTTAATTTCTGAAATGAGAAACTAAATGGTATTTAATCTTATCTCTGATTTAACGTGTTACGTCTATTTTTCCATAAACAGCTCAAATTTATCCTTTGCAGCCAAGTAGTATTCCAGTATGTACAGATATCACATTTTATTTATCCATTTGTCTGCTGATAGGCATACAGGCTGCTTCCAAGATTTAGCTATTATGAACTGCGGTGCTATAAACACTGGTATGCATGTATTGTAGTAATATGTCTTAACCTGTTCTAACAGTATTTCATTCCATAGTTCAGGCTGGCCTTGAACTAGTTTTGATATTCGTGCTTCAGTGTCTTGAGCACTGGGATTACAGGCAGGTGCCTTACCACACTTAGAAATACGATGTCATTAACTCTTTTGGGAAGATGCATAGCAGGGGAATAGCTGGGTTGAATGTAATTTCTATTTTCAGTTTTTTGAAGAATCCCTATACTGATTTCCATAAGGGCTGTAGTGGTATACATTCCCACCAGCAATGTACAAGGGTTCCTTTCACACCAAAGCCTTGTCAGCCTGTTATTATAATGGTGGCTCAGTTCAGGACTTAATTAATTCCAAGACTCTGGGGAAGACAGCTGCCATCATCCACTGTGGAGCGCAAATGGAAGCAAAATTTTAAGTATTTGTGAACCAAGTATTACTGTTATTTGATGATAGCTATTTTCTGGGGTAAGATCAAATTTCAGTACTGTTTTAATTTGCATTAATCTAATGGCCAGAGAAGTCACAGATTTTATTTACTGGTTGGTTTTATTTCTTTTTCTAAGATGTCTATTCATTTCAGTTGTCCATTTTTTGATTGGGTCTTTTATTTGAAGTGTATCTAGAATTTCAGAGCTCTTTATATATTCTAAATACTAATCCTGTGTTCAAGATGTTGATGGTAAAATTTTTTTTCCCAGTGTGTAACTTGTCTCTTTACTCTGTTCATTTTTTCCTTTGCCGTGCAAAATCTTATTTAATAGAGCTGCAATTTTTGATTCTTGCTGTTACTCCTTGTGCAAGTAGAACTCTGTTCACAAAATCCTTGTCTATGCTTGACTTCAAGAATTGTACCAATTCTCTCTTTTTAACAGATTAAATGTTTTGGTGCTTCTATTTAGATCTTTGATTCATTTTGATTTTAGTTTAGCACATGGTGAGAGATAAAGGTCTAGCTTCAATCTTCTACATGCGGACAGCTAGTTGTCCCAGCACCATTTGCTAAAGAGATGATCTTTCCTCCAGTGAGGATCTTTGGCCCCTCTGACAAAGACCAGGTGGCTCTATGAGGATGCATATTACTATAATCCTTGGAGTTTCTAAGATTTAATGTCATACAGTGCTGTTTCATTTTCTAATTGTCTGAAATAATTCTAGTATTTTTTCTTTTAGAGGAAATGCAGAGACAGACAGACACACTGACATGCAAAGAGCAGGCAACTGTGAAAATAGGTAAAGATTTTAGGTGGGCCAGAGATTCCTGCTACTGAACTGTCTTCCTACTTCATGTTGGAGATTTTAAGCATAGTCAAACCAATAATATATTTGAGAGATAAATTAACATTTTTTTTCTAACACCAGGCTCTTAAGAGGCCAATAAAAAGGCATGCAGGCAGTTAAGTGACGAGTGTGAAATGTGTTTCCAAATATGTATATCCAACTCTCATCATGGTTATCAATGACACCTGTATTTCATGTTCTATTTCCAATCATCAAGAAGTTGGGTAATACAACCAAATGTCAAAGGATATGGCCAGAGGTCAATTTACAAGTTTTTAAACAAGAAAAATCTAACTGAAGAGTAGAGCTAGCTACAGCTTAAACTCTATAAAGGAAAACCGATTAAAACTACTAAAAGAAAAGTAAATACTATACTAATGAAATTTTTAGAAATGAAATGACAGTATTTATTGTAACTAACACCAATGTTATCCTTATAAAACTAGCATTCTAGCATAGATTATTTCTGCCAAATGATAATTTTATAAGTAGAAATATTATCTATAAAATAAGGTGGCCTTCCATGTTTCCTTAATATCATAGTCAAAATACTAGCTTGAGAAATAGTCACTGACATAAATTGTTTCCAGCTGTCTATGCTGCCTCTCTTGACTTTTTTTTTGGTTTGTTTTTTTGAGACAGGGTCTCGCTTTGTAGTTCAGGCTGGCCCTGAGCTCAGCCTCAAACTCGCACCACAGCAATCCTCCTGCCTCTGCCTCCCAAGTGCTGGGATTACAGGCGTGAGTCACCACGCCCAGCATTGTGGTTTGTGGTACTGATTGCTGCTGGGCGTGAGTCTCCAGGTCCAGTACTGTATGTGGTTAACAGGGGATCGAACCCGGGCCCTTGTGCTTGCAACTCGGGCGACAGAACCACTGAGCTAAATCCCCGGCCCAGTCTCTCTTGATTCTGAAGGAAGGAAAAACATACTTTACTTTCTGCAACGAACTGTAGATGTGATTTCCTATCACACACACACACATACCTGCCCATAAAGCTATCAGTTTTAATTTCTATTCCTTCATTATACACTCTACAACCCCCCCAAAAGGGATACTGGGATAAAGAGAGCAATAAGACAGATTGTGCAGTACGTGAAAGAGTAATGGGCCATAAAACTTTGTTGTGTTTGGTTTGATAAATAGGCAATTTAGTATGCAAAAGTAGTTTTCATAACTAAAATTTAGGAAGTCAAACTGATGTCCCTCCAAATCCTCCTACAAGGTCACCTAATTTATCATAGGAATTCTCTCTTACACAGGCAGTAAACACCTGCACTGGAGAGGCCAATATCACTTAGTACCTGTATAATGTTATTATATACCAGGCAGAACAATAGGAAATGGCCAAGATTTCATTTGTTTTTATTTTTTGTCCTGTTCAAATTATGTCCTTGAAAGAGCAGAGACTAAACTTTGAAGGAACTGGAAAGACTTTGGGGAGAGACTCCTATCAGGACAGAATCAGTAATACTAACAAATCCTCTATACTTCATTTGCTCTATCTTAGAAATCGGTATAACATGAACCTTAAAGGATAACTTTATAAATTAAACAAAGCACACATAAAAAGAACTTAGCACCATTCATGGACACAGAAGAGATCAAATAAAACTATAGCTACTGGTATTATTATATTACCAGTTTTGGAGTTTTAAATTTTTAATGAAGAGATGATAGGACAGTTTTGCCTTTTTTCTGAAAACTGAAGAAAATAAAATGAACAAATGATAGAAAACTCAGCAGAGAAAAGAGCAGGAAGAATTCTTTATTTTTAAATTAGGAACAGCTGATTTGGACTTATTTTTTTAATGATCAGAATGGAGAATGAGAGGGTAAAATAAGGTAAGAGGGCAATTTAGACTGTAGTCAATTTTAGAAGAATTTGGCAAATGAGTTCACACTGCAAACTAAATATTGTAGGAAAACAAAGTATCTAGTAGCCTGTGGAAACCACAAATATTTAGTTACGGAGATAGCTGTCCATTTTTACATCAATGGAAAATACCAGTTGTTGGCCAAGTAGTTCTTCACTGAATACAGTAAAGAAATAATTTAAGAATATAAAGAATTAATTTCTCTTTAAAGGAAAAATTCTTACTATAAGATTAAAAAGACATTTTGTTTTAAACACCTGCCAGTCAACTGTTTATGCCCTTCTACTTGTAGACAGGAAACTAATACCTCAGAAAATGGTAAATAAGTAATGGTTTACATGCTTAACTATGGAAACTGAGTAATAGGCACATGGAGATTTTTAAAAATACTTGGTTATATTACTCTATTTGATGTATTTTCAAATATCAGTAACAATTTTCTTTTTTTTTTTTAATCTTCCAGATTAACAAAGCACTTAGTTGTATAACCTTGGGAATGTTAGTATTTTTGACTCCTGATGTCCTGAGTTTTAAAATAAAGACATTGACCCCTACCTTGCAAGGCTACTATGAAGACTGAAAACTGAATGTAAAGCACAGAGAGGTAGCTGAATCCTAGTATACGGTTTACTGATAGCAACTATTGTAGTAACCTGATATTTGGTGGTTATTTGTATTTCTTTATAAGATTAACATTCCAGATGTTTTCAAAATAACACAAATGATTTTATTTTTCCAAAACATCAATGCTGTTTGTTTTAAAGCAGTTTTCTCTTTATTTAATAATATAGCAAATATTTCTGAAAACTTAAGACTTACGGATTTCCAATCTAGTCAATTCCAGTGGGTGGTCAAACCATGAAATAAAAGCCTACAACCAAACTTAGATGGGTTGTGATGAGACAGAAATTCTTATATGACGTATTATAAATAATATAAAGAAGGATTCTTTCATCATTGTGTATTTCAAGAAAATTCACTTAGGCCACGTGTTGTCCATTTTCTTCATAGTTCCTATCCTCCTACTTACCAATGCATTACTGCTGTTGCTGGGTGAACTGAAAGGGTCAGTACCCGAAGTGGCAAAGGGGTCAGTAGAAGACTGCTTGAAGAAACAGTCAGAAGCAAATGGATCTGAACCTTTGAAAGGGTCACCACCAAATGGATCTAAGAAAATAAAGCACAAAGGAAGAGACTACAAAGTTATTACATTAAATTGCCTATTGCCTGAAGACATTACCATTGCCTTAATCAGAAGGGATTTTGAATCTATAGAATCTTTCTGATGTGTTGTTTTGTTTTTTTTGAAATTTGGTTGTTCAGGCTGGTCCTGAACTCAGCAATCCTGCTTCCTCTGCCTCCCAAGTGTTGGGATTACAGGCGTGTACTACTAGGCCTGGCATTGTGGTATGTGGTACTGATTGCTGGTGGGTGTGAGTCACCACTCTCGGCACTGCTGTGTGTGGTTACCAGGGATCGAACCCTGGACCTTGCACTTGCAAGGCAGGTGCTAGTACTACTGAGCTAAATCCTGGCCCAATAGAATCTTTTTATTTTGCAGATTCCTCTGTAATTTTGATAAAATATATAAAACCTTTCATTACTACACTTTTTATTATTATTATTTTTAATTAGCATGTAACTTCAAGGGATCTATATCCTGGGAGATCAAACCCAGGAGCTGGTACATGATATGGAAGCTGTCTACCACTGAGTCATTATACTAGCAGCCCCAGAGATTCAATTTTAAGTCCCCTTGGGCCAGGAATTTAGTTCAGTGGCACCACCACCTGCCTCATAAGCACATGGTGATGAGTTTGATCCCCAGTACCACAAAAAAATATTTTTTAAGTCCCCTTATTCTATGGTACAGTAAGTCAAGACAACAACAAAAATTTTCTCTATCTGACTTCAAGGCTAACAGCCAGAACTTTGGAACAAGTTTGGAAAGCAGAACTAAATGGTACACAAGAATTGCTTTATTCTTATGAAAAATGCCCCCCTCCCCAATCTTTAAAAGCCTAACATTTAGTAATTGTTCAGGATATTTCCTTTTCTTTCATTTGTACAGACTACACTCTTAGTAAAATAAAATGAGGGTGCATTACTGTAGTCCTACTTGGATTATGTTCACCTGTTACCTAATAAGGAGAAATCAGAATCAGTATTACTGAAAGCAATATTATCATTTTCTATAAAAGTAGTGCTGGGCTGGTGTTCAGCTTAGTGATAGAGTACTTTAAGTTTGTGAGACAGGGTCTCCCTAAACTTGTGATTCTTCTACCTCTGTCTCCGAAGTAGCTGAATAGTGGTGTGTTTCTCTAGGATGCATGAAGCCCTGGGTTCAATACCCAGAAACATTATGTGAATTCAGAAGAATCTGGCATCCTCCCTTTCTCAACTGATAGGGACATACAGCATCATAATATGGCATTCGAGCAGTCTCAAAACTAAAAAAGGAAACCTACTTCCTACACTGTTCCAACTTGTGATGTCTCATTCCTAAATGTCATGTAAGTACAGTCAAATTAAAGCCAACATAGAAAAATCAATAAAATACTGACCTATTTTCCCAAAAGGATCATCCTTGAAAGGATCACCTGTGATAAGCAGAAATCAAAATAATGATATTTATTTTATGCAACCACTACTTAAAAGGTAACTTTAAAACAAAATTAAAACAGATTTTCTGAAGCAGAAGGATCCCTATGAGTTTTAGGATAGTTGGGCTACATAGCAAGACCCTGTCCCAAAAACAAACAAATCAAATTTTCTAAAATTATTTTCAGTAACTCCAATCTCAAAACAAAATTATGAATGTGACCTCCTAACTCAGGATACTTAATATAATAAAGGATAAAGACAAAACTCAACACACCTCATAGAACAGGCAAATCTGAAATATAACCAACTATACTTACCTTGATCACAATTAAAGGTACAGAGGGGAAGACAAGCACAATATCAAAAGTTGTACCTTAAAAGTGTCTAGTCTTGGGCCGGGGAGTTAGCTCAGTGGTGGCGCCTGTCTTGCAAGTGCAAGGACCGGGGTTCATCCCCGGTAACCACATAACAATACTGGGCGTGGAGACTCACGCCCAGCAGCAGCCAGTACCACATACCACAGTGCCGGGCGTGGTTGCTCACGCCTGTAATCCCAGCACTTGGGAGGCAGAGGCAGGAGGATTGCTGAGATGTGAGTTTGAGGCTGAGCTGAGTGCCAGCCTGAACCACAAAGCGAGACCTTGTCTCAAAAAACCTAAAGAAAAAAAAAAAAGTGTCTAGTCTTTAGAGTACAGAGTTGGTATTACTACAATCACTTCACAGAAGATAGTGAGTTTCACTGAGGCAAAATAAAAAACATAACAAAATACTGAAGTCTAGTATTCATGGTCATTTGATCTTTGACAAGAGTACAAAGAATACACAACAGGAAAAGTATGGTGTTTTTTTTTTTTTTTTTGAGACAGGGTCTCCCTTTGTAGTTCAGGCTGGTCCTGAACTCAGCCTCAGACTCAGCAATCCTCCTGCCTCTGCCTCCCAAGTGCTGGGATTACAGCCATGAGCCACCATGCCTGGCACTGTGGTATATGGTACTGATTGCTGGTGGATGTGAGTCCCCACACCTGGTTTTGTTTTATGTGGATATCGGGGATTGAACTTAGGCCCTTGTGCTTGCAAGGCAGGCGCCTGAACTACTAAGCTAAATCCTCAGCTCAAAAGTATGGTGTTTTAAACAAATGGTATTGAAACAACAGAACTCCTACCTCACATTATACATAAAACTAAAAATCTAAATGTTAACAGCTAAAACTACAAAACAAAGAAGAAAATCAGGAGTAAATCCATGTGATTTTGTATTAAGTAATGGTTTCTTAGATATGACAAAAAAAGCACAAATAACAGAAGCAAAAAAACTTATGAAAATTGAACTTAATCAAAGATAAATACTTTTGTATTTGGCAACAAAACATCCAGAACAAAGAATACAACACAACATGAAGGTAATACCTACAAATCATATATTCAAAAGATAAATTACACCTGGAATACATAAAGAATTCTTGTAAGTCAATAATAGAGAGCCCATTTATAAAGTGGGCATGGTAACGTGATGCTTGACACTGTGTATGTTTTTCAGGGATACATTTTCATTTCTCCTGAATATAAGGTCACCCAATAACTCTGTTTAACCTGTGGAGAAATTGCCATAGACTGTTTCCTACAGAGATTGCATCATTTTACATTTCTACCACAAGTCTATAGAGGTTACAACTTTTATACATCCTTGCCAACACTTGCTACTACCTGTCCTTTTGCTTACAGCCATCCTAGTAGGCACGAAATGGCATCTGATTATGGGTCTGAATAATGTTGTTGACTATCTTTCTGGCAATTTGTGTATTTACTTTAGAGAAATGTTTAAATCATTTTGCCTTCTTTAAATTAGTAATTGTCCACAGTTGGGTGTTAGGAGCGAAGTGGCTTACTGCTATTAAATGTGGTATTTCATTCTGAGGTGATAAGAACTGTTTCCAAATTAGACGTTGGTGATGATGATTATAAAACCATGAATATCCTGAAACCATTCAATTGTATATTTTATCATTATCATCATCCTCATCATCATTATTTACAGTATGTCCAATCTCTTGTAATGGTCTGTAACAGCTGTGACAAATCTATGGCACATGTGCTGTTTATAAGACAAAATATGTTGATGTTGAAGTTTTTTTTTTAAACTGAAACCTCAGTACTCAGGTTTAATGGCAGTGTTGGCACTTTGCACTAAATAAGTGGATTTTGGGCTGCAATTTGGGCACTCATCTCTAAAAGACTCACCACCATTGGTCTAGAACATCTCCTTCCCTATTACAAAGAAACATATTGTTAATCCGAGGCATAATCAAAGATTTAATCCTAGAATTTAGTTGCTTGTGGAGGATAAATACTAGGAAATTAAAAAATACAAATTTTTATTTTAAACTGTATTTTTGTTGTAAGAAGTATGCTTTAAAATTGAAGCCCTCATTTTTATACAGTTTACAAATTAAAAAGCCTTTTTAGGTAAACATATATAAAAAGTTACTTACTGCCAACAAAAGGGTCAGACTGGAAGAAATCCAAGTTTGTTTCTGCAACTGGATCTGCCAATGAACTTGATTCTACAGTAAATGGATCT
This sequence comes from Petromus typicus, assembly GCA_004026965.1. Lineage (NCBI taxonomy): Eukaryota > Metazoa > Chordata > Mammalia > Rodentia > Petromuridae > Petromus > Petromus typicus. Next base: position 19,528 of record PVIR01001824.1, on the reverse strand, counting down.
TCCTAAAAATATTTGAAATTGAAAAAAAAATTAGGAATTGATGTTAAAAAGTAACATTTTAAAATAAAGTAGTCTAAATTCAGATCAGATTCATGCTTTGAAAAATGAACAAACACTTTTTTGCAGTCATAGAGAACATTTTACATATCAGTGCTAGGAATATTTACATATAAAACGATTTTTTTTACCTCTTTTGCACGTCTATCACTGTCAACTTCAGGACAAACTTTTTCATTAACAGCTACAGTCACCAGTTCGTTTTCATCAGTCACATCCGAAGGTGGTATTTCAGGACTACTTCTTGCCTTTGAAAACACACAGTCACACACAATTATTTGGCACAGGTGATGCTGCGTGATATAGGGAATCAAAAGCCAGGACCTTCATCATGCCAGGCAAGCTCTCTATCCCTGAGCTATACCCTCCGCCTGCTTATATGAATACTACATCAAACAACAGCCTTTTCTATTCAGTGGAGGAAACTGATCAAGGAAAATCAGAAACTATTAAAAATAAGAAAAAGACAAGCATAATGATACACTGAATGATTTCTTTCCTCCTATAATCTTTTTTAAAGGACAATGGGATCAAAGTCTTTAAGCTACAAGCTTTCAGGTCACTTTTAACCACTTCCATTTTGGTTATCCCCCAGCTAGAAAATGACTACAAATCTTACTAAATCTGTTTCTTGGCCTCTTTCTCAAGTTCTTATCTTCTCTATCCTGACTGTCACTATCATTCATTTACCACATAATTACCTCTGGTCCAGATTTCTGTGGCAGCCTCCCTGCATCTTCTATATATGCCTCCAAACTAGCCTCACAGTAGCACAGTTAATAAATCTAAAGGGGGAACCTGATTGTGATTCTTTGGGTTAAAAGTTTTTCAATGGCTCTTCATTGCTTCCTTAATTTAAATCACTAGTAGAAAGCCTTAAAAAGTGAGGTTATCTCTACTTCTCATCATTTTAATGTGTCTGAACAATAACCTAGGAATTTGCCTTTTGTGCTTGAGAGAAATTTTTTTTTTTTTTTTTTTTTAGTTTTTTTGAGACAGGGTCTTGCTTTGTGGTTCAGGCTGGCCCTGAGCTCAGCCTCTAACTCACATCACAGCAATCCTCCTGCCTCTGCCTCCCGAGTGCTGGGATTACAGGCGTGAGCCACCATGCCCACCACTGTGGTATGTGGTACTGGTTGCTGCTGGGTTGAGTCTCCACACCCAGTATGGTATGTGGTCACCGGGGATAGAACCCGGGTCCTTGTGCTTGCAAGACATGCGCCGGAACCACTGAGCTAACTCCCCGGCTCTGAAAGAATATTAATATACCTGAATGCACTAATTAAATATAATGAAGCCCACAAATTATTAATCTTTAATGCCTCTCAAATTTGTTATTTTCTCATTGTCCTTTCTAAACTTGTAAAATTTAAAACAACTCTCATACACACTATACATGTATTTCTAAATATTTCTATGTGTACAATCGTACTCTCTTCATTTTTCAACACTTCTGAAAGGTCAACTTAATCATGTCACTTCTTGCTTAAAATTCTTCAGTGCCTACTCCCTGCAGTCAGCTTTCATCACAGTGTCACACTGCTAGACTATATGCTGCTTTTGTCTCCACAGCCTTCACACACAAACAACGCTACACTTCTGCACACAGCTATCACACTGTAGTAACTGGTAAAACAGAGGAGGCCCCAATAACATGAATCTTCTTAATAGGCCTCACCTCCTACAGATTCTACCATCTCCCTGCAGCACCAGGTGCTGAGGGACAAGCCTTTAACACACGGGTATTTGGGGGACACTGATTTAAAAAACCACAGAGCTGTGTCTCCACACAATGGAATACTGCCCTGCTGTCAAGTGGAATAGTTCTGATTCATGCTACAAGGATGACCACATAAACCAACATACTAAGTGAAAGAAGCCAGTCATTAAAAAAAGGTAAACTAAATGCTCTTAGCATTAGGAAATAAAGAAGGATTACTTTCAGTTTAGGGGAGAATACTTTAAGAATTTGTTTTAAATAATTTTACTTTTAAAGACAGGGTCATTCCCCAAACCAGCCCTGAATTCATTAGGTAGCAAGGAGGCCTCATGATCCTCCTGACTCAGACTCCTAAGTGCAGGCATGTTGCCACCATGCTTGGCTTTTTCGTTTTTGTTTTGTGGTGCTGAAGACTGAAGCCAGGGCCTTGTATGCTTGGGAAGCTATCTACTGCGGAATGTACCTCTGGCTCCTTAAAAATGTTTTAAATAGCTTTTTAGCTAAGTTGCAGTGGCAAGTGCCTATTGTTCCAGCAACTTTGGAGGCTGAAGCAGGAGTACTATCACTTGAGCCCAGCAGTTCAAGACTAAACTAGGCAACACAGTGAAATCTTATCTCAAAAAAAAAAAGCTATTCTTCTACAGAAAATATTTTAAACAACCCTCATAAAAAATGAATCGGGTAAAATTAAATTTTAACACTAGTTAAAACTATTAGAGTTACTGGATCAAGATTTACTCTCTGCCTTTAAAAAATCAAATCAGGAACATCCTCAGATAAGCGTGGTAACATATTTATTATTAAGCATGATGCCAAACGTTTGATTCTTATCAAACTTTTTCTCTGAAGTTGATTATAAGGGATATGAAACTGTTAGACTCACTGGAGACTCCTGGTGTATGGGCTCAGACTCTGGGTTGCTCTGGCCTTCCACAGGTTCATTAAGATTGGCTGTTTCACTGCTGCTGGTGCTGAGACTACAATAATCTGTTGCACCATTTACAAGAACACTGTGTGGGCTACTGCACCAATTCAACCGATTGTTATGATTTTCCAGATCTTTCATTTCCATCAGTTTCATTTGCATCTGTCAACCAAAGCAGAAATATAAAACAGAATCTATTACCAGAAGGATACATAATACAAAAACAGCAATATCATTAAACTTGATCAAGGATAAATTTGATTCCTTTCATGAGAATTCTGCAGGAATACAGCATAACTTCAAGGAAAGAAATAGTAATCTCTCTCGGTAGTTTATCTTGAAATTATAGTATGCATGTATTTCTTTTTGTACATCTTTCAAAATTTCCAACACTGCTGATTCAGACATCTGCAAACTGGCAATCCTTTAGGGTATAACTGGAAAAAGAAAGGTAAGAGTACTGGTAGGAAAGGACAGAGAGAAGGGAGATTCTGTGAAATACAGGAAACTGTGGCAGAGTCTAGAAGGCTTAGAAACCATTCATATACCTACTAGGAAAAGGGAAGTGAAGACAAAAGTAAAATGAAATACTGTCATGTCTCTGGCACTATGGTAATAGGTTAGAGCCCTAGAAAGTATTCTCTAAACCTAAGCTATTCCAAGCACAATAAGTAAAGGACATTCAGTTAAGAAACAAACAAACAAACAAAAAACAACTAAAGAAATATGAGAAGACAAGGCTAAAGAATGCTTTCAAAAATTCCCGGCCCCAACTGGGGCCAGGGATTTAGCTCAGTGGTTTCAGTGCCTGCCTTGCAAGCTCAAGGGCCTGGGCTCAATCCCCAGTAACAACATACAACAATGCTGGGTACCCACCAGCAATCAGTATCACATAACACAGTGCAGGGCACGGTGGCTCACATTTGTAATCCCAGCACTTGGGAGGCAGAGGCAGGAGAACTGCTGTGAGTTGGAGGTGAGGCTTGCCTGGGCTACAGTGAGCTCAGGGCCAATCTGAACTATAAAGCGAGACCCTGTCTCAATAAAAACTAAACAAACAAAAAAAATCATCACAAAAAACTGTAGATTCTTATTTATAAAAATAAGCAACATTGGGCCAGGGATTTAGCTCAGTGCTTCTAGCGCCTGCCTTGCAAGTGCAAGGACCAGGGTTTGATCCTTGGTAACCACATACAATACTGGGGGTGGAGACTCATGCCCGGCAACAACCAGCACCACATACCACAGTGCCGGGTGTGGTGGTTCACGCCTGTAATCCCAGCACTCAGGAGGCAGAGACAGGAGGACTGCTGTGTTGTGAATTTGAGGCTGAGCACAGGGCCAGCCTGAACCACAAAGTGAGACCCAGTCTCAAAAAAATCCTAAAAAAAAAAGCAACATTTACTGTTTACGAACCAAATACAGTACTAAAGTATTTCACAACTTTTGCCTCATTTTATCCTTCCAGAGGTCCTAAGAATAAGGGTGTTGCTAATTCTCCAATTTTATTTATATTATTATTATTATTATTTTGCAGTATCAGAGATTGAACTTAGGCCCTTGTGCTTCCAAGACAGGCACCATACCACTTGAACTAAATCCCCAGCAATACTACTATTTTTTTATTTTTTTGAGATAGGGTCTGGCTTTGTGGTTCAGGCTGGCCCTGAGCTCAGCCTCTAACTCACATCACAGCAATCTTCCTGCCTCTGCCTCCTGAATGCTGGGATAACAGGCATAAGCCACCACGCCCGGCACTGTGGTATGTGGTACTGATTGCTGCTGGGCGTGACTCTCCATACCCAGTATTGTATGTGGTTAACCAGGGTCCTTTGCACTTGCAAGATAGGCACTGGAACCACTGAGCTAAATCCCAGGCCCTACTGTTGTTTTTTGAGAGAGAATCTTGTTACATATATCAGACTGGTCTTGAAATTGAGCTAGTCATCTCATCCCTGCCTACCAAATATTAGAATTACAGGCATGCATCACCATGCTCTGCTGTTTAATTCTCCAACTTTACAGATGAAGAATCTGATACTAATGATTCAACAAACAAATGGCAGAATTGGCACTTAAGCCCAGACCATCTAACTACAAAGCCCATACTTAATGCCAGTGATCACGAGTTGTACAAGAGGTATAGTAATTTTAACATATAACTGATGACAAAGAAACTTATTTATATAAAATGAGTAAAAAATGAATAAGCAACTACACCAAAGGAGAAGTTAGGGGTACCAACAGGACAAACAGATGAAGGTCCATCTGGGCATGTTCTTTGCTTCACAAAGACTTACTGAACTGATTTCCTGCTGTGAATCTTGCAGGTGCTGTTGAAGTGGTTCCAGTTGAGCCTTTCCTGACTCCACACTCTCCTCCAATTCTGCTGTTTCTTGCTGTAGGCGGCTCAGCTCTTCTCTAGCTCTGGCCAGTTCTTCTTCGTAAGAAGAGATCTGTGATTCTTGATTAGTTATTTCAGTTTTCAAAGATGAGATCTGTAATACAGAGGAGAACAAGAAGCAAGAGGGATTAAAATGAGATGTCATTAAAATGCTCTATAATGCAATCCATGGTTTTGTTTTTTTTTTTTTTTTTTTTTGAGACAGGGTATCGCTTTGTGATTCAGGCTGGCCCTGAGCTCAGCCTCCAACTCACATCACAGCAATCCTCCTGCCTCTGCCTCCTGAGTGCTGGGATTACAGGCGTGAGCCACCATGCCCGGCACTGTGGTATGTGGTACTGGTTATTGCTGGGTGTGAGTCTCCACACCCAGTATAGTATGTGGTTACCAGGGATCGAATCCAGGTCCTTGTGCTTGCAAGACAGACGCTGGAACCACTGAGCTAAATCCCTGGCCCTCCATGTAGTTGTTTATGTTACTATTTTGCTGTTTTCAATGTATGTTTCTGAGAGAGAATGGTAACTGGGGGGCGCGGAGGGGACTGAAGGCACATACCACACTTCAACTAAAGCTTGGAAAAGTTTTCTTTCTAGAAGTGTCCTATTTCTGCCAAAGAGAGTCTGAAGTTTCTGATGAACCTGACCCTATCTCTTATATGGCTAACTGCTGATTAGATGGCTATCGTAGGACACAGCCGAAAGTAGAGAATGTTTTCATCTTAAGCCAGAAAAAGCAACTAAGGTACAGACACCGGCAGCAGGAAATAGCCAGACATTACCAACTGGGCCTCCTCAGCACACTTCTTTTTGACCTCTCTGAGCTGCTCCTCTAGCTGGGCTTTCTGTTCATCCAGTTCATCGAGGAGTTCTTGTACTTGCTGCTTTTGCGACTGTAGTTTTTGCAAATTAACATTCTCCCTTTGAACTTCATCTTGAAGATCCTGAAATACAAGAAAATTAACAGGTTTCTTCTTTTTGTGAGTAGGGAAGGTTAATTTTTAAATAAAGTCTTATTAATATGCTGTGTTGGAATACTAGAGCACACACAGCTTTACATACAGTCTCTACTTACAGACACCTTCCTTACATTCCAGATTCAGATATTCAATTTGCTCCCTCTAATCTGTACTGGGATGTCTGATGGGTTTCTCTACATGTTGACAACAGAACTCATAGCATCGTCCTCAAAATCTGCTTTAACCACAACCCTCCTTCCATCCCTCTCATCAAAAAAAAAAAGCCCATAGCATCTTCTTTGACTCTCCATTTTTCTATATCTTATCTCCCTCCTTTTAGCAAATCTTGTTGTTACTTAAACAACACAGAAACGAACCTACTTTTTCCAGTGCTGATGCAAGTCACTTTCATCTCTCCTCTGGACTGCTGCCTTCTAACTACTGAACCTAATTCCACTCATGCTATCTTTTCTGTGTATTTTCAGCACCTCAGCCACTGCTGAAAGCCTATGTCAAGTGTCACACGTTCTCACAGGAAGATGTGAAAAATGTCTGTTTCAGAAGTAGACAATGTAACAGTGGTTACCAGAGTCTAGGACAGTGGAGGGGAGAAAGAGATGAGGAGAAAATAAACAATGGCACACAGCTGGGCAGTAGGATAACTTCTAACATTCCTTCTTTTTTGAGACAGGGTCTCGCTTTGAAACTGAGGCTGGCCCTGAGCTCAGCCTCAAACTCAAATCACAGCAATCCTCCTGTCTCTGCCTCCCAAGTGCTGGGATTACAGGCGTGAGCCACCACGCCCCGCATGGTGGTATGTGGTACTGGTTGCTGCTGGGGTGAGTCTCCACGCCCAGTATTGTTATGTGCTTACTGGGGATCGAACCCTGGTCCTTGTACTTGCAAGACAGGTGCTGGAACCATTGAGCTAAATCCCGGCCCCACTTCTAACATTCTTTAGCACAATAAGATAACTATGGTCGACAACAACTGAATATTTCAAAATAGCTAGCAGAGACTTTTTAAAATGTTCTCAGCAAAAAGAAATGGTTATGTGTCTGAGGTAGATGATCAACCAATTACCATAATCTAGTCGTTACATATTATATCCATGTATTGATATGTCATGAGGACCTTATGAATATGTAGATGATTACTATGTATCAATTAAAAATAAAAATAGATTTAGAAAGTGACACAAAGTAAAAAAAGCAAACAAAATAAAACCAAAAACCAACTGTCAAATGAAGTTAAACCTCTACTCAGGTGCATAGGCTCTCCACTGCACTGCAGAAACTAAAGCTCTGCTCAGCGGCCTCCACAGCCCACGGCCCAGCTGGGTCTCCTACTGCTCCCTCGGTGGCTCCCTCATCCACATGGCATGTCCTCTGTTCCTCAAGCACAGCAGTCATGCCCTCATCTAGGGTCTCCCACAGATTGTCCCTGCTCTGTAGTGACTTCTTCCCTCAGGGGTCCAGCATCTCACCTCTTTCCCAGCTTTGCACAGCTGCTGCTTCCTCAGTGAAGTGTGCTGACTACAATGACCATCTTCCCACCCTAATCTTCCCACAAACAGAGCATGTTTCATTATGTCCTGTTAACAGCTTTATTGATATGATTCACGTATTTAAAGAACATGATTCAGTGGTTTTCAGTACATTTGGGAAATTGTTCTATCATCACCTCAAGCCATTCTGGAACAGTTCATCAACCCAGAAAAAACCCTATGCCCATTAGCAAATCACTTTCCACGTCCTCCTGACCCTCCACATCCTCCTCTCCCTGGGGAACTGCTGATCTGCTTTTTATCTTTATGCATCTGCCTGTCCTGAAAATTTTACACAAATGAAATTATACAACATGTGGCTTTTTGTGACTGGCTTCCTTCATTTAGCATAATGTTTCAACAATGGTGTATAATTATTTTAAATAGCTTTACTGAGCTATATAGCTATACAGATGGATAGTTGTTTTGAGATAGGACCTCAGTATGTATTTCAGGCTGGCCTTGACTCACTATGCAGTTCAGGATGGAAGGAATGGTTTTGAGACAAGGTCTCACTTTGTAATTCAGGCTGGCCTTGAACTTGCAGTGATCCTCCTGTCTCAGTCTTACTAGTTCTAGATTTCAGGCATGTGCCACCACACCCAGCCTGAGACACAATTTATATAACAAAAACTTTGCCCATTTTAAGTACACAAATAAGTTTAATGCATTTGTACACATGCAATCATCATCATTATTGGGTTTTAAAATATTTCTATCATCCCACAATTTCCTCATACTCTTTTTGCCCCTTTTATCTTATCTAGACTATTTAAAATGTAAATAATACATTTCTATGCTATACAGTATTTTTATAGTCTGTAGACTAATGCATTCTGACATTTAAATTTATATTTCTGTGGAAATAATCTTTGTTATATCCCTGCAGCATATACATTATCTTGTGTTTTGAAGTGAGTAGGGAAGGTTATGGTTGTTTTTTGCATTCTATTATGTCCTACTCTTACCTTCTGGAAGGCAGGAAACAGTTTTTCCTCAATATAGTACAGTTTTCCCTTGGTGTCTGGTATGTAAGGGAACTGGTGGGTCCCCAGTGGATATTGTAATCTATGGATGTTCAAGTCCCTTATGTAAATGACACAGTATTATATAAGCTATGCAACCCTCTTATAAACTTTAAACTATCTCTAAATTACTTATAACCTAATTCAGTCAGGTCTCATTTTACTGAACTTTATTAAACCACAAATTTTTTTAAAATGTAAATTGATGGCTTGTGAAAACTCTTGAGTCCAGCAAGTATATAGTGTCATTTTTCTAACAGCCCATGTTCACTTTGTGTCTTTGTGTCATACTTCGGTAATTTTCACAATATTTCAAACTTTTTCATTATTATTATTATTTTTAAAAAATTATCTTTATTGGTACATTATGAATACACACGATAATCCCATTCAACATTAAGAGTTTGTACCAGAATATGACATGACTTGATTCTCATTTTTTCCCTTTTCCCCCCACCCTGCATCCCACTGCCCCCTATATATACAATATTTGCTTTATTTTTTTGTTTATTATTAAGCTTTTTCATTATTATATCTATCATAATCTGTGATGTTACTATTGTAATTCAGGTGTCATGGACTACACCCATAAAAGATGGCAAACTTTTTATATGCATTCTAATCACTCCACCAAACACTTTCCCTTCTTTCTTTCTTCCTCTCGTCAGGGTTCCCTGCTTCCTGAGATATAATATTGGAATTGGGACAATTAATAACTCACAATGGCCTTTAAGTGTTCAAGTGGTACATATTTCTCTCTTTTTTTTTTTTAGGTATTTTGAGACAGGGTCTCGCTTTGTGGTTCAGGCTGGCCCTGAGCTCAGCCTTCAACTCACATCACAGCAATCCTCCTGCCTCTGCCTCCCAAGTGCTGGGATTACAGGCGTGAGCCACCATGCCCGGCACTGTGGTATGTGGTACTGGTTGCTGCTGAGCGTGAGTCTCCACGCCCAGTATTGTATGTGGTTACCGGGGATCGAACCCGGGTCCTTGCGCTTGCAAGACAGGCGCCGGAACCACTAAGCTAACTCCCCAACCCCATATTTCTCTTTTGATAACAAAAGAGCTCACTACCAAGACCTGCTGTTCAGAAAACAGACACATTTCTAAGCATCTGGTTCACCCAAGAGCACTAGTGGAGATGCACGAGACTGATAATTGAGGGGCCGGGGATTGAGCTCAGTGGTTCTGGCACCTGGCTTACAAGCACAAGGACCAGGGTCCAATCCCCCAGTAGCCACATACAATACTGGGAATGGAGACTCACGCCCAGCAGCAATCAGTACCACATACCACAGTGCTCGGTATGGTGGCTCGCGCCTGTAATCCTAGCACTCAGGAGGCAGAGGCAGGAGGATTGCTGTGATGTGAGTTGGAAGCTAAGCCCAGGGCCAGCCTGAACTACAAAGTGAGATCCTGTCTCAAACAAAACAAAAGAAAACAAAATAAAGTTCATAGCAATTAAGTTTCTCCATGTCTATTTCTAAATATGAAAAAATTATAATATTCTAACAGAAATTGACAAAAGGATCTTTCATTTTAGTATGCAGAATTATTAAAGTATACAAAGTCAAAACGAACAATTGCAAATGTGCATACCAATAGAAATAAAATCAAACTTCACTTGTGAAGACTACCTTCTCATTGCAATGTCATTTCCATACCATTACCAGTACCAGATACATTTGGATATTTTAGTCTGGTACAAATTTGTCCATCCTGAGAATAAGTAAAGGTAACAGATGTGCACCTCTCCCTAACCCTGCACTCTTACCTTTGCCACGCACATAACTGGGAAAGTAGCAAGTTCTAGCAAACAGTGTCCTCCAACGAACTTGGTTATTTTTTCCTCAACCAAAGTGTACTGACCTCAGCACTTTTCAATGCCACCCCTAGAGTGACTGAAGCTACCTGCAGACAAACACCCCTTCTACGTCTGTTTTTTTCTGTAATCACACTCTACTAGCCCCTCAGTGTAATCAATACCAAAAGAAAGGACAGCACCATTTAGAGAATGATAAAGATGAGGGGAACATGACTCGTATAACATAATGACAAACTTTGTTTTAGAAAAATAGCACAGGAAGCCACATCCAAGATTTCTCATCTATTAGTAAAGGAACACTTGAGCTGGAAACCTTGAATTTACAAAGGAATTTTAAGAAAAAGGACCTGTTTTTCTTATTTTTTAAGAAAGGATCTCGCTCTGTAGTTCAGGCTGCCCTGCATGCGAAATCCTCCTGCCTCTGCCTCCCAAGAGTGGGGGGATTATAGGTGTGAGCCACCACGCCCAGCCACAACCTGTTTATCTAGCAATCAATTCAAACTGCTGAATGATAACCTCATCTCCCATTCCTCCATAACCCCTGAAGTTCTATGGGGTAGGGAAAATAGAGAAAACTCTCACCCATATTAAAAAGAGTGAAATAATTCATTTTAGTAACCCAAGTCAGATGTACAACTGAAGAAGTAACTTAAGAATTAAACCTATGAGGGGTTGGAGATTTAGCTTAGTGGTTCTGGTTCTGTCTTGCAAGAACAAAGTCCTGAGTTCAATTTCCAATACTAGGACAGAAAAAAAAGGATTAGAAAAATCTTTGTGTCTGTTTCATATAAAGTAAAAATCAAAAGGCACTAACTTATGAACAAAACATTTATTTAATTTAAAAAGCCCACTCACAGATTAACACAAAACTACCAATAAATGAATACATTATGTATGTTTAAGATTGTTCTTAATATTTTAAAAAGGTGACTGAGTATAGAGGAAGATATTTAAATGAACAGAAAGGGAACCTCTGCAACTAGAGTGAGTGTTAGAAAATCCCACTAACAGCTTGATTTTATTTCCCAATGCTTTCCAATGTTCTAAAGTTATTTCTAGGAAAAGAATGCCAAGCTCAAGCATCTAATTTTATTTCCAACTAAAAATAAGCCATCTTTTTTCCTCTGAGATGGAGATATAAAAAAAGTAAACTAACTGAATTAAAATGAAAAAACATAAGGGATTACTGTGAGTTACTTACTGACTCTTAACTGATGAAGTTTTAAGTTTCTTTTGCATGAGACTAGTCTGAACAATACGGAAAAGTCTGACTCAATAACACCCATCATGCTACCAGTCCTCTTTGCCTATGGTTTCTGGGTATGCCTTTCCTATTTTTAATTTCAGGGACAAAATCAAACTTCATTAATTTCTACTATAAATACTTTCCTTAAATGTACTTCCACTCAACAATATATTACCAAATACAGTGGAAAATATGTATATTGGTTATTTTTCTTGTTCCTGAGAGAAAATATCTGACACCCAAAGTTAAAAGAGGAAAGGTTTAGTTAGCTCATTTTGCAGGGATTTCAGTCATACTTGGCTAGCTCCAAGGCAGGCTGGCAGGGCAGAGGGGCATCAAAGAGGAAAAACAGTTCATAGCAGGCAGAAGGTGGCAAGCAGCAAACAACCACCAAGAAGCAGCAACTCTCCTTCTGTCATTTATATCCGATCCATGCTTCCCACCCTGAGAGCAGGTACCACTCCCACCCAGGGTGGGGGAGCCTATATCCTAGCACCACACAATCAATCCCACCATCATACCCTTCATCCCAGCATCATACATCTTATATATCCATCCATCTCCAAAAAGCCCCACCTTTTAGCTCATGAGGCTTTGGGAGAACATCCAGATACAAACCAGCAACAATATAATGACAAGTACAATTTCTCTTTTTTTTTTTCTTTTTTTTTTTTTGAGACAGGGTCTCGCTTTGGAACTGAGGCTAGCCCTGAGCTCAGCCTCCAACTCACATCACAACAATCCTCCTGCCCCTGCCTCCCCAGTGCTGGGATTACAGGCATGAGCCACCATGCCCGGCACTGTGGTATGTGGTACTGGTTGCTGCTGGGCGTGAGTCTCCACACTCAGTATTGTATGTGTTTAACTGGGGATTGAACCTGGGTCCTTGCACTTGCAAGACAGGCGCTGGAACCACTGAGCTAAATTCCTGGCCCGACAAGTACAATTTCTAAGTTCAAAAAAATCATAATGTTGGTTGAAAGACACTTGAATCCACACACATACAGACCAAACTAGCCCTGCAGACAGAAGTAGACAAGCAAGCCTCTGGGAACTTCACAGAAGGAAGGATTGGGAAGTCTGAGAAGTAGTGGAATTTGAGCTAGGTCTGAAAGCATGGGTGGAATTCACATCAACAAGCAAGAAAGGAACATTCTAGATTGCAGCAACAAAACAGAAGTGAGAATAGTAAGAAGGAAAGGGTATATGGTACACCATTCAAAGTAAGATAATAAAAAATAAGATTAAGAAGAAGTTTGTAGTTCATCTTTTTGGTACCTCCAATATATCCATGAAGTATGACATTCTCATCATTTACAGTAGAAATGGAAAACAGTAAGATTTTCACAAATTAAGAATCATGACACTAAAATTAGTTTAGGAAGAAAAAACAGAGTAAGCACTTACAATTTGACTAAATTTTTAAATTTTAGATGATAAAGGTGGCAGCAATGAGGAAAACACTAGTAAAAACAAGTTCAAAAATGGACCTATTCATGTAGATGAAAACAACTCTGAGATTTTATCTCACTCCACAGAGAATGGCTACTATCTTGAAATTAGCCAGCAACAAATGCTGGCGAGAGTGCTGGGAGAAAGGAATCCTTCTCCACTGTTGGTGGGAATGTAGACTGGTACAATCATGACGGAGATCAGTGTGGAGATTCCTCAAAAAACTAGGATTAGAGGTCCCATTCGACCCTGCTATTCCCCTCCTACAGATACACACGAAGGAATTAAAAGATTCATATCACAGCAACATATGTGCACGCATGTTTATAGCAGCTCAGCTTGTGATAGCTAAATCCTGCAAACAACCTAAATGTCCATCAACTGGAGACTGGATAAGGAAGATGTGGTTTTTCTACAAAATGGAATATTATTTTGCCATAATGAATAAATCTGAGTCATCCATACTCAAATGGACGTACCTTCAGGGCATACTCATACGTGACATAAATAGGTCACAGATGTGTAAATACTGTATCTTTTCTCTGATATGAGAAACTCAAAATGTAAATGAGCTCTAGAATATATGTTAGATAAGATAATGTAAAACAGAAAATATTCAGAGTGAAATATTGGTAGAGATGGGTAATGAGAGGAAAAAATTATGATGGTAGCAAAAAACAGGAAACAAAGCTTATGTATATATGGGGTGGGGGTTGTAGGGCAGGTAGGGGAACAGGAAAAAATGAGAATCAAGTGTTATCATATACTAGTATAAATTGTCAATATGGAATATAATCATGATACATATATAAAATATATCTATTTCACAATCAATTAAAAAATCAGACTTTCTGATAATATAATACTCAGTTTAAATATACTGACTTTAAAATAATAAACACCAATATGGTTAGCTGAGATATAGACTACCACTCATAGGAATTGAAGTTTAATAAATATTTGGGAATCCCTAACATACGAATAACAATAGTATGGAATAGGAAGGATGGAAGGAAACACACACACGCACGCACACACACACACACACACACACACACACACAGGTAAGAGGAGATTTAGAAGAGGATAACAAGAAAGCAACAACATACAGAAAGACCACCATATTTGACTTTAAAGATTGCCAGCCATAGGAAGAAAAATTAAAACACAGTGGGATGGTTACACTATATAGGGTTAGTAAAAAGACAGGAAGGGAAAAACTGGCCACACAAAGCAATATAAGAGGGGGAAAAAATAAGGTGGTGGCTAAAGCGACAGCTACAGCCCCAACAAGTTTCCTCTTTCCCTCTCCTCCCATCTCCCTCTCTCTTCCTCTCTTTCCCTCTTTCCCTCAGATGTGGGGTTGACTCGAGGGCCTCGTCCAGGCTAGGCAAGTCTTCTAACACTGAGCTACATTCCAAAACTTTTTATTATCTTCATTTTCAAAACAGAGTCTTGCTAACTTGTCCAAGGACTGGCCTTAAACTTTTATTCTTCCTGCCTGAGCCTCCCAAGTGGCCGAGACTATGAGTGTACATCACTACATCGGCAGAATTATCATTTTACATTACCTCTGAAGTGTTTGGTATTTTTATCCCATGCCACAGAACAGAAAACTAAACCTGAGAGTGGTCAAACCACTTACTTAGGATGACAAACCTAGGAAATGGCAGAGCCAGGATCTGAATAAGTTTAATACTAAGCTGTTGCTACAAACCTTCATGCAAAACTGTAGAATGCATTTCATAAAGGTATATCCCTAGTAACTGTTGGTTAGTCGGAAGAAACGTATTAATGACTGTGCATAGACAGTTTGTAATAGAAAGGAATGTGGGACTACCTTACAATAAAAAAACTCACACCCTAAAATCTGAGGTATAATGGCCTTTCACGAGTTTTTCCATTTAGAATTAGATTGCATTGGGCCTATTTTTTAAAAAGTAGAATTGGACAAATGAGTAGTATACCTCATATGCCAGCAGTCATTATCTTATGTAAAAAGAAACCATCTTGAGCCAGATATGGTGGTGCACACCTGTAACCCCAGCACTGGGGGGATGAGAAAGGAGGATCACCATGAGTTTGAGGTCACCCCCGGCTACGTTGTGAGTTTGAGAACAGCCTGAACTACACAGCAAGAACCTGTCTCAAAAAAAATTTTTTTTGAAATGAAAATCTTTAAACTCAGAAGTCATGAAATAAGGATGAGAAATGAAAATTTAAAAATTATGTAGTGGCTATTCTACTTTAAATGAAGTAAGGTAAAGCCTACAAATACAAACCAAAAAGCTTGGCTAGTGGAATAGCTCAGTGGAAGGGCTCATAATTAGTATCCCACAAGGTCCTGGTAGTTAAATCCCAGCACTAAGACCTTTGGTTTTTAGCATTTGGTTTTTGTGTTTGAGTTCATACAATTATTATTTATGAATTAATTAATATGGAAAAAAGTAAGGATACTCAGAAAAACCAAGTTTGGAGTAAGCACATACTTATTCATAGGCCCCAATCCCTTTACTCCACTTCCTGTTACTTATTCGCACCTCCATTAGAAAGTGGGCTCAGAGAGAAGCAGCAAAATACTTTTTTAGCTTCTGCTATTTATTAATAACTCTAGTAAAATGTCCTTTACTGGAGAAATTTAGAAAATCAGTACTGAGAGTTGAAATTGTGTATTTTAATTATTAATTTTATTCTTACCCTGTGCCTCATCATCAATGGGTAAATCAGTTCATTAAATAAGTAATAAATCTAATCATTACTATTGTTGGCAGGATGTTTTATGCTTCACAGAACTGAAAATCATCATAAAAATGAAAAGTTTTAATTCTCTGTATATGTTAAGTTTTGTCACTCTTTTTTTTTTTTTTTTTAGGTTTTTGGAGACAGGGTCTCGCTTTGTGGTTCAGGCTGGCCCTCAGCTCAGCCTCAAACTCACATCACAATCCTCCTGCCTCTGCCTCCCGAGTGCTGGGATTACAGGTGTGAGCCACCACGCCCGGCACTGTGGTATGTGGTATTGGTTGCTGCTGGGGTGAGTCTCCACACCCAGTATTGTTATGTGGTTACCGGGGAATCGAACCCGGGTCCTTGCGCTTGCGAGACAGGCGGCGGAACCACTGAGCTAACTCCCCGGCCCAAGTTTTGTCACTCTTAATCTAGTTCCTAAGAGGTTTATAGTGGAGTAAAATGAACAATGAAATCTACTGGCCAAAGCTTTTATTAACCTAATGCTACTTTTCAATGAATTCACCATTAACCATTACTTCTTGGGCTTTACTAAGCACATCTCAACAGGCTTACATTTATAGCAGCCTCTAAATAAAAATTCAACAAGTTGGACTTCTTATGCTACTCATGTAGTTGTTTGGATCTCACAAGGATTTTATGGTTAAATATATACCTTACTATCATGACAAAGAACAAGAAGTGTATCATAGAGAAATTCTGACAACAAACTTTTATAAGAAACTAAATACTGAAAGATAATCATTTAGCTTGAAAACAAGAACAATGTAAATTTTAGAGATCTTTAGTGGCTATTTAAATCCCCATCTTCAAAAGATGCCACTAGGGAAAAACCAACAGGTATATGTACTCAAATAACGAAGTAATGGCTAGCATAAGAACCTATGTAGTTAAGTTAGTTAGTTAAGTTAATTTGTTTTGGAGACAAGATCTTGCTAAGTAGTTGAGATGGCTTTGAATTCAATAGGTAGGTCAGGCTGCTCTCAAACTCTCAGCAATCATCCTGCCACAGCTTCCTGAGGTGCTGAGATGGTAGGCAGGCACCATAACACCTGGAAATTTTATGTACTTTAATATAGTAACTGGCTAAATTTAGCAACTGTCTGAGACTGTATCAGTGACTATGTATCTTTTTTTTTCGAAACAGGGTCTTGCTCTGTAGTTCAGGCTGGTCCTGAACTCAGACTGGAACTCAGCAATCCTCCTGCCTCTGCCTCCCAAGTAATGGGATTACAGGTATGCGCCACCACCCCTGGCACTGTGATAAATGGTACTGATTGCTGGTGGGAGTGAGTCACCACACCCAACACTGTTGTATGTGATTACTGGGGATCAAACTTGGCCCTTGCACTTGTAAAGCAGGCCCTAGCCCCCTACGTATCTATTTTGTGAGGATGAGAAAATTCTGTAGATTTTATCTTCCATTCTCAAACTATTCAGCAATAACTGCTTAAAGTTAATGATTCTTTTATATTTAAGAAGATTAAAAGCTGCACAAAAATAATGCAATTAGGTAATTCCCCATCCCACACTTAATTTTACTACCAGAAAGAAAAACATATCAGCGATGGTCTCTTGACTGTTACATTGCTTTTAGGAAATTGTCAGTAAATATAATAAATGTATTCATCTTATCAGAGATGAGCTACCAGAAAGAAGCCTCTCTGACTTCTTCAACCTTACAGTAAATCATTTTCCCTATTCTAGTATAATCCATGTGACAGACAATTCTAATGAATGTACCATGTAAAAGTAAAATAATGGGTCTAACATAGTAGACCTTTTATCTATCTAAAACTATTAGAAAAAGCAAGGACATCTAATATACAAGTAACACCATCAAAACTGCCCTCCTATGTGCACTCTGACTGGTAGCTGCTTCTACATCCAATCTCCTATTATGTGCCAGTGCAGCATTCAGGAAATGGTACCCAATAACATGGTCACATGCATTGTTATGGCTTAAAAAAAAACTACCCAATTTCCATGTTTTTAATGTTTGAAATATCCCCCGTTTTATCATTTCCCAAACAGAAACAGATTTTACTGTCTTTCCTATTTGTAAAATAAAACTACTTAATACAACAAATAAGTGAAAATGAATTAAATGTCTTTATGTCAAAGTTAAGATATCCTGGATTCTAAATAACTCATAAGTCTTATTTTAAATTATTCTGTATCATCTCCCATCTTACTAGTATTATAAGAAACAGTCTTTGAAGATATTAGGTCTCATAGCTAACAAAATCTCACATGCATGAAAAAGCAATTTGGTTTTTCATGATGATGAGGATGACAGATGTAATGATCTCAATTAATTTTAGTGGTATAATAACATTCACATCAAAAGTCATTCAAAGTTAACTTCAATAATATAATATATAAGTAAATATTGTTTAAAAATTGCTTTCAAACCTAGAAATCTAGGCTGAAAAATACTGCTTTCTCATTGCACTACCATCTCTTAGGCCAAAATTCAAAGCAAGAACATACATATTATAAAAAGGTAGACATTTATATCATACAAATATTAGATATTCCCTATACCTAATATGATACCCATCAAGCAGTAAATGACTCTACAGACATTTAAAACAAATATTCCTAAATCAGACATGGAATAATACATTTTATAGCTCACTTACCTGAACCTCACTTGTCCTCTGTTTAATAGTATCTTCTTTCTCCTTAAGGTCTTGTTCCACATTATTCTTTTCCCTGGAAGACCAGCAAACAATGCAAGAATATTTGAGAACATCAGCTACCGCTGGTATTGTTATCCATCCTAATCCTGAATCGCTTTTTAAATACATAGTGAAACATTCAATAATTAAATGAAGGGCAGATATATCTACCCTCTTTCAATTATTTACGGACTAGAAATCAATATAGACTTTGTAAAAAAAAATTGCTTCCTCACTAATATGTGGTGAAAAGAGAATAGATTAAAAAAGGAAGGAGAGAAAAATAATCAATGAAACATTCAGGTTTCACTGATCTCACTGTTGCTATGGAAATACTGTCCAATGAAAACTACTGGTGAAAAAAAGGAGGGGTTGCATCAGCTCTGTAAGCTTAACCCTTAAGTATCACTGTCAAATTAAATGAAAATGGCTAATGGAAACAGTGAACAATATTAAGGAAAAAGCTGTCTGTTTAAGTGTTAACTTCTCCTTAAATCACTAGTCCATATCAATTTTAGAATGCAACAACACAGATTGGAAAAGATTGCTAGCACAGGTAATTTGTTCCATCAAATACCACACATGCTCATAAAAGCTATTTTGGGATGACCACTAACACAAATAAAAAATATGTAAAATAACATGTACTATATTTATAAAGGACTACAGTAGCATTTCTTTCTTTCCTCAAATTAAACAGATGGGGCTCTACTTTTACTTTGAAATATCATTACCTAATTCTTTATATGCTTTGACCACAGCTAGGTTCCTCAGAATGAATCTCAAACAACCTTAGATTCAGAATTCAAAAATAAAGCTATTTCTTTTGATAAAACAAATGTAAATGCTCCTGTTTACCAAAATCTTTCTTGCTGCATGTTCTTTTTTTTTTTTTTTTTAGGTTTTTTGAGACAGGGTCTCGCTTTGTGGTTCAGGCTGGCCCT